>NQII01006510.1:85104-122656 GCA_002778355.1 Clitarchus hookeri
TGGCGGAAGCTGCCAAACTGCGCTCTCAGTGATCCATCAGGTCAGAGAGTAACGGATTGAGGTTGCATCTCACCTGACGTATCGGCGTCTTTGTTTTCCTGCTGGAGTGATTGCTCCAGGAAAGAAACATTTCAAAAGTACAAAGTAATTGCTTTAGTGAGATACTTCACCCTGCAATACATGCGCAAACGTCAATTATTAACGTGAATTATCGTAGAATTGATTAAAAAATTCAAACTTCAAAACATTTTTAAATTTTTACAATTACCATACAACACTCAGTTCACTATAAGGAAAAATGGTCAGAAACGATAGTAATTTGACCAACCCTAAGAAAAAAAACTTCGTGCGTAGGTGGTGAGACACTGCCCTTAAGATAAAGCTTTTCGCCTGTCTTCCTCCCCGCTGAGTAATGACAGAGTGACCGGCTGAAATCGTACCCCTCTGTTATTAAAATAAAACTTGCTAATTGGTATATTTTCGGCACAGTGACTCAAATGTAATGGTCTGTAGAAATATTGAAATAAGATTCAAAGAAATGTAAATAAGCGTGTGCCATGGGAAAACTGAATGCGATGTGTGGGCGAGGCCTAGGAAGTTTGGGAGTCATTGGTTAGTGGTTCATGTCGTTGGAGTGTCCTTGAAACCACGAGTTACCAAACTATGTGAAGTGTCGGTTTTCTGGGGAGTTCTCTCGGAGCTACGATAGTAGAGAGTGGAGCGGAGTATAAATATTTAGGTGGATCTTAACAGCAAGATCTTGTGAGCCGATGAGAGTAAAGTGAGGTGAATATGAAACAGTGCCGGAATGCAAGGGCGGGGGAAACGGTACACCTCCGATAAAACCTACTGATCAGTGGCATCATCCAGCACGATTCCCACTTGCAAAAGCCGGGAGCAACCTCACCAGGAATCGAACCCGGTCTGCCTAGGTGGGAGGTAAGTAGTCTTATCACTACACCACCGCGGCCCCCTACGAGAGTATGAAGACAGTCGACAGGAAGGCTGCTTGTGACCTTCGAGGGAACAACTAGAATTGTTTTACTTTATTTATTTTAATTTTCTCTCGTCTTTTATAAGCGCCAGATACTCATCTAAATTAACTATTTCAGCTTTAGGAAAGTAGATGCAAATACTTTGACCACAGCTCGAAGAATCGACGAAGCTAAAAAAACTTACCCAAGGGAAAGTAAATCATGTGATGGACAAGCTTGAAATTTTCACTAAATTAATTCATCTAGATCCATATCTTGCGGGCACAAGCCAAAATAGCTATTCTAGATTAATACCATTTTTCCGATCTCTCATGGAGCTAACAACTTTCCTTAACTAATTCTGTCAAGCAGCGCCAAGTTAATATTAATAGTGGCGAGTTAATTAAATAATATCAGCTTACACAAACCATCTATTAATTTGAACCACCCGTAAATTAACAAGGGAAGTGTAAATTATGAACATACTTGCTTTAAGGTGGCTGGAGGGTGTATTAATTATCACCCACTCACAGTGTCAAGGGAGCATGAGGATCTAATAAAGAGCATTCTTTCGCCTTAATTAATGCGGGCCGGCCTTTATTCATGTAAGAGTATACCCGGAAGTATTTCTTCGTGAGAGGTGTATTTACCGTTTTTTCTTGCGCAGGCTGCACAGAGATTGAATTTGTTTAAAGCGTTGTGGTGTAATTATAGAAATGTGTGACGTGAGCTCAAACTCACGGGTCTACCTGACCGTTCGCTGCGACACAGTACAACAGCAGCCCCGGCCGAGTACCGTGTCGACGACAAGAACATCGGGCGAGGCCGTCAGCAACAGTATCTCGAAGGTATTTAGGAAAGCACCCGCTTCGTCCAGCACCGCGCGAGTCAGTTGACGGTCCCACTTTGGTCCGACCACGTGGGCGACACAAGGGCAGCCTCTTGGTTCGGATCCTAACTGACCGGCACGTGTGCCCACACTCAGTGCTGCGTCGTCAGGGCGTGGCACGGGTGAAGGCGACACCAGGGGGCCTATTCTAAGTTTTCGTTCCGACGAAAGAAAGTTGGATCGAAACAATTTCTCGTTCCAGCCTACTATTTGGTATTCTAAGTTTAAAACGACGGTAGTTTGACGCCACGAATGGAGTCGGGACGTATCAACTGCTCACGAGCAGTCGGCAGGCTAGAATTTCGTAGTTAACCAATATGGCGGGCGTTGGTATTAAATGTGGCCGTGTATTTCAATGACACGGAAATAAATATTGTGTAGCATAAAGTCAGAGCAGCACGTGTTTGTGTTGCATGGAGTTATAATTTTCCTACGCATACATTTACGATACGAATAAGCATGAAAAGAGTGGGTATAACTATTACAAACTTGCATCACACACGTCCGTCCTTCTTAAACATTGTGCACAACATGATACAGACTATTTTAGGCGTGGGATGTTATTACAAGCGCGTAAATGTACGAATACGCAATTGTAAATATTTAACCAAGTAACTCCTATTAATCTTAGGACGTACCTCTAGATCCACATTTATTCGTTCCTTACATAGCATGTGGTATGGTGTGGTCAGGCCTTAGCTGGACGGCTTGCCTGGGGGCGAGTGGTTAAGTTACGTGCTTCACAGCACAAACATGTCCATGTTTTGAGGTCGAAACTCCCCACAGCTTAATTTTTTTTGTTTAAATATGTGAAATAGAATTATGTTATTATATGTGGTAACAACATTTCTTTAAAAGGGCAAGCTTATAAGCTGCGTGCATTTGTATTTTGTCACCTAATAGCCTACAGTTTGGAATGCTAATTTTAAAATTGAAGGATAAAATTTGAAAGGTAGGTTATTATGTACTTTAACTAAAACGGTTCGTGATTAACTTTAAATATTACGAATATGAATATATTCTGCAACAAAATGACAATTCCTTGCATTGATTCCAGAAAGAAGAAACTAATAAATTCCACATCATTTAATAATTTTAAAACTAACTTTGAAGTCAAAATGAATAACACAAATACATATACAAAATAAATATTTTCTGCGCTGAAATATTATCGGCGTTTTAAAAACCATAGGCTTATATGTGTTAAAAAGGGAGGGAAGGTTATTTAATTCACACCAAATTCAATGCCTGCCGCGTAAGAAGTTAGCAATACTGTTATAATATATCAACCAAATTGTATAACGCCAGTGACTCAGTCAATGTTACTTATTTTATATTTATTCAAAATTATCACCTTCCATAGCTCCACGGTACACTTCAGCGGATACCAAGGTTAGGAATATTAATATAATCGTTTCAAGATGTGTACATTTCTTTGTTATTCAGGACAGCGTGAAATCTATATTTAAAATCTGCTAACTTTCCTTCCCTTAGCCTTGGCGAAATATTTTCTTTTCCACAAACACAAATGATTTGCTAAACACCCGGGCCACGTCCTTAATAAGTAAACATCTATATCTCACGAAGGTAAAAAAAAATGCAGTTCAACGTGGCCACCAATCACAGTTTATCACACTCCCCACAAAATCAAAGAACACTGTACACTATTATTTTCTTATAAAATGCATATTTATAATTATATATTATTTTCAACGATCTAAAAATATAAGGCTTACTATTCGTGTCTTTAAGCAATGCTTTTTAAACAGATTTGAGCAATTTTAAAAACGAGTAATTCTAGTAATATTTCGTTCGTACGTTGTCGACCATGTGCAGAGACACTAACGCTCGTCTAGCTTGGAGTGGGGAAAGTCAGTAAGCCGGATATGCCCGAATGTGCTTGCCTTCGAAACGACTCCGTACTCTGAATACCAATTTCCTGACGACTTTGTTTTCGTCTGGTGTGAGAGAGTGGGTTCGTGGTGACGTGGGCAGTTCCCGACGAAACTTAGAATAAGCCCCCTGGGGGCTTCGTAGCTCCCCAGATCAGGAAGCGTACGAACAACCAACGCAAAGTGTTTAAGAGTGTTAGTGGCCCCCAAAAGCAGCGCCTAATCATTCCCAGTTTACCCAAAGTGTAAACCATACGTGAACTGTGTTTTTAAACGTAATTTAAAATTACGCCAAAGTGAAGGGCCAACGACTTCCTACTTGGGGCATGGGCTTCACCCGTGCCAACCTAAGTTTAGTCCCCACAGGCATCACCTGACTGGGGGAAATTTTTGTTTATGTATTTTCCTTTAGGTATAGTGAGTGTAAAAGTGTATATGTTAACTTTGCATCGGTCAACAGGTTTACGGACTCTGATAGAACACGTTTCGAGCACTGCGTGCATGCAAACTTAACAACGCGAAAGTGCGTTGTCATTAATAATTCAGTAGTTTGTGTAGTTCGTAGAAGACGTAAATTTTAGTTACGGACAATGCTCAGTCTCGAATTAGCTATGCGAATTTCCCGACCCATCTAATGTAACAATTAAGGGCTTGACCCTGTTTGCACTTTTGTTTTACGCTCACACGTTTTCGACTTCCGGCGTCTTCGCGGCAAGTGGCCGGAAAGACTCCTGCAGCCATCGAGTTTGAAGCGGGCAGTCAAGGGAGCAGGCCGCGCGGTTAGCGACTCCCGGGCACTTCATACACTTCTTTGTCTACCATCACGAACAATAGTTTTTCTCGTCTTTTATAAACTGGGACGTTAGTTTAAGTTATCTTCATCGCCCGGGAGGAGCGCCTCTCCACCTCCTGTAGACTCAGGGCCCCAGGAGTGTAACTTCATCACGTAAATCCGGTGAGCACACGCTCACTTTCTCGCGGGCTTTGTGCGTCGGGTCCGCTTAACGACGCGAGCATCGTCCACTGGTTTGTATTGTCAGAACGTCAATAAATGACTTCAACCCCCAAGTCAAGCGTTTTGATTGCAGGTCTTTCCTCTTAAAAGCATTTCGGGAGCTGGACCCACCAACCAGCCATTTTCAGGGTTTTAAGTGTTTTTTTTCAGAGTAATGTGTACTTGTACCAGTGTTCAATTGGCGTGTGGAGCGGCCTCAATATTTGCTAATTTAATACCAGCATAACTGCCCAGCTCACAATGGGCACCCTCGGCGGTATTGAGCGACCGCGTCTGCCCACGGCTAGCAGCCTATCGCACCGTAAATTATTCATCATAAATTGAGACGCAGAGGGTCGGGAGAACAGCCTAGCCACCTGGGTGACTCGGCCACGACCCACAACAGTGTTTCCCGCCAGACATTTGCACGAATAACAGTCAATATACAACGTCCCCACCATTCTCCAATCCCGATCTCACGTCATGCGCAAGGCGAAATATAAACTACTAGAAAGAATTTGTGTGTGTAATAATGATGTCATTTTTGTACTGTATTAGCTTTACAGTACATCTTCTTTAAGACTTTTGTTTGTATTACACGTAGTTCCCTTTAAATTCTTATAGTAATATTACTGAGTATATTTTTTAATTGAATATAACTTATGTTAATTTTAAGAACTACAATGTTAACGGTATTTCTATGACGTTTGCAAACTTCGAGACTCTTCAACCGCAAAATTTGCAAGTTTAAGATTTATATGGATTGATATAAAAAATACCTAAAACACTATCTCTATAGTGGAGGTGAAATGCTACGCAAAACCTCAGTGCAAGTGAATGCCTTCTCATGCCAACAATTACTATCGTGTCTAAATTTTGGAAATTATTATAACGAAATAAACTAGAGCATCCGATGCGAGAGTTAGTGCTCCTATAGGTACCTTTTTCGATGTATTACTATATATTGTTATTTCATTGGCTTAACCATATGTATATGCACTATTGCTCAGTCACGAATGCGAAATTATCGCTTGCAGATGAGACAGCATTTTGCATTCCCAGAAAAATATTGTCGCAACTAGAATATCCTACGTCTCGGTAAAACGTATGTAAATGAGTGAGTGAAGAGATTTGGGCTGCTCTTAACATCGAGGTTCTCAGAGCCGATGAGGATTAAGTGAGGTGAGTATGGAGCAGCGCCGGAATGAAGGGGCAGGGGAAAACGGGAGATCCCCGAGTAAACCTGCCGACCAACGGCATCGTCCAGCACAAAATGCACATGAAGTGTATTAAGTTTATAATGTGATGCGTGCAATGACATTGCAATACTGGTTATTTTATATGAAATATGTTCTATAGAAATGCATGGCAGAGCATTTATTTTTACGCAGTTGTTTGAAGTAAGTTAGAATATTTTTATTGTTACGTCACTATTTTACTTGGGGGTGCAATTTGAAGGATTAAATCACACACCTCGTCAGAAATCCGTCCGCGAAGTGTACGGCATAATGTTTTAGCACTCCCACGCTTTTCCAAAAACGGGACCGTATAATAACTTACCGTGTAGAAGCTAAGTTTCTATAGCATGAAGCATGCGATTGGAGTTTAGGACTCATCTAGCAACACGACACAGGGGGTATACGCCAATAAGAATTCTGACGTGAATCTGCAGAAATGCCACCCACACCAATAGCTAATTGTATTCAGTACGGCGGAGCCAACCAGACATATAGGCGTGTTACAAGGTAGGTGCAGTAATCATATAACTATATCCACACATATTTTCATCTTCTTCCTACGTACAGCATGAAACATCCGCTTTTAACAAATAATATTTATGTGAGTAGAATTGAGGATTCTTTTGAACGTCCAGGTTCGCATTATATTCGTATAATAGAACATAATGAGTCGTGCTAGCGTCACTACTTTTCGCTCTGCTGAAATGCAAAATTCATTATATGGACATGTAAATTAAATCATTATAGCTGAAGTCTAAAGAACACTTTTCATGAACATCTGAAGATATAAATTTTTATTGCGTAAAATCGGCGTGAACAATTACTCAAAATAACGCCAGTTCTTAACGCCATGATTATAAAGTAACCGCATAACGTTAACTAAACAGCGTGAAGAACTAGTCACAGACAACTTCGACACAAAGCACGCTGTTAGCTATTTGGTTGGTATTCTCAATGACTTGGTGCTGGGTTTGTTCTTCGAATGGCAAAAACGGGATGCGGTCCATAACAAAGAAGCAAGGGGAAAAGTGCTAACAGTATCATGACAAATGTTTGGCAAATTTGAGAAATGACGTAGGGAGGATTTTAAAGTGCTATGTGATGTTGATGCCTCTGGGTGCCACCTAACCAGATTTTGTTGCCTTCGGATTAGCACGAAGTCCTTCCTCTAAGGGCGTGGACGAAACACCTGTGACCTTTAAGACCCGAACAACACATTCATTCGTGGATTGTTGCTGAGATGATGCCTGGTCTCACAAACGCAACTGCGGTTACGGAGGTAGCATGACGTAATCACCAGGCGTGATTACTAGATTTTGAAAGTTGTGCCAATTATTGCGCGAAGATTCTTATGAGTTAAGTTCTCTTACCGAAAAATCAGTCGTGAACTGGCCAATGAAACAAACCACGGCATGTGGCACTCTACATGCACGTGCAGGCAGTTTACATCGGTGGGACACACAAGGCCTATCGTTGGACGACACAGAGTGGAAAATAACGCCGCCGAGACTAGTGACCAATTATTAAAAGGACTTAAGCCTCTGGACGTTACGCGTAGGCGGATCTGCGTTTGGGTATGAGAGGTGCACGATACCGAAAAGTATTAAGAAAAAACTAAAGCACTGAAAATCAAGTAAGACTGCGAAAATAAGGGAGGGAACAGTTTACGCGGGGCATGCGACGCAGTCCAGCTCCTGTGTATACGAATCTCCCACTGACTCAGCCCACGCGCGAAGGAATAGTGCTAGTTGCCACTTCGCCCAAACTACAAGATACCCTGGAAAATATGATATATACATTGGCAGTGATTACGAGAGTACGAAAATAATTTAGACACATTACACTAGTAATATAAAATTAAAGATTTCATCACTGTATTTGTAATGGTCGAATTTTAATTACTATACCACAGCTCTAAAGTGATGAACATGAACAAACAAATTGCACTGAACTTTCTCACAGGTGCCTCATAAATTTTTAAGTGTTCTAAAAACAACATGCTTAAACATCGTTTTAAAAATTCAAATAGTTTTTTCTTGTCCCTTGGATTTTAATTGAAGTCGAGCAGCGAAAGCATTGGCAGTGCTAATATCAACTGCAGGCTTTCACGGAAAAATATTTAGTGTCATGAATTTTAACTGACTATTCACATGAAAATACCAATACTAACCAGATTTCAATGGAGTTACTTTAAAGTGAACTGAATACCTCAAATTGACGTTCGAATAGTCACGTGCTCTGCTTTTGTTGTTCCTATTTCTCATACGCAACAAAATGTATTCTTTTGCAATCATTCTCACACATTCACAATAATTTACGGCACTCGGAGATAATGATGGCTACACAATAAGCACTCTTTGAAAGGGAATTAATTTTTTTGTCAGATGCAATTCGAATCGATTGAGTTTCGGTAATAAAATGTGATAATGACGACTGCGAAGTTACGTGCCATGCATGTGTGAAACACGCCATTCCAAACAAAGTAAGAAAAATCACATTTAGTTCCATCAATTTTAAGGCAATGCAATAATAAATTTCAACCCCTAAGACCGTTAGGACTGCAGTCACAAAATTGGCATTAAAGTGTTCAAATCTCGATTGGTAGTATCGATATGTTTCTTGTTACGGTACCCGCAAAGAAAAATTTCTTACAGGAAAATGTAATTTTTAATTATTTTTGTTAAAATGTTTTAAAAAATCCAACAAAATCCTTGTTTTACAATATTAGAGAGTTCTTATAACAGTTAAAGTTTTCTTATGAATATTGCCACTAAGTAATTGCCACATGTCTCCTGAGTAACAACGTTATAATATCAGATCTCTTTAGTAGTATAATTCACATATTCATAACCAGGAACTAACTTTTGTGAAAAGAAACTGAACTGCTATACGACCCAACCATCCACGAATAAGTCAAATAAGGTGGAGACGTACATACGTATGTCAACGTTATTGAGTTGTGGTTGGTACGGCATATATAAAGAGAAATTATCTGTGCTTTGCGATATATTACTGGCACTGTCTGTTGCAGTGTAACATTTGTGATTTACCTGTATATTAGTCTGTTAATTTTAGCACCCGTAGCACCGGAATAATTATTTTTTAAACAAACAAGCTTCGCGACCAACTTAAACATATTCAACGACCGAGCTCTCGTGTGTCTCGTGACGTCACGGCAGGTTTCGGCGGGCTTTTAACTCATAACGGCTCGCTTGATCACAACTTATTTAAAACTAATTTCCACTCATATTGCTTGCTGCGATATAATAACCCAAGTCCTTTCAGAACAGCCACCACAAGAAAGTAAGCATTTCCCCATTGCAGTGCAGGTCTATGTAAGTGCTTTATTTACAATGTACTCGCACCTGACTATGTGACAAAATGGTTTTACGTTTTGTACAGTTTGGATGCCAGTATTTTAAACATTCTAGGCGTTGGTTTCATTAGTTTGATGCGTTTGTTTTAATAGTTTGTATTTACAAATCACAGCAATATGTATTCCTTATGTAATTATATTAAAATTAAATTGAATAAAAAGGAGACCTCGCCGTGAAACGTCGGTTGAGGGGAATCAGCAAAAGAGGAATTTGCCATTGGAGAAGGAGAAGGGCTCAAGCCGGTTTAAGTATTGAGGGATTAGTTTGGGGAAGGAGTAGATGCACCGCTCTGTAATGGTAAGCACTTGTATTTTGGGGCTTGTAGACCCAAACTTTTAAAAATCTTTCCAAAGTTTTCTGTATAACATTGAAAATCATTTATTTGAGGCTGTTTTCTTTAAAGTAACACAATATTGCTTTGATTCTTAGAGAAGTTTACAGAAACGTAAGATTGCTGTTAATAAATGTTTTCTTTGTACGTTTTTGTTTTACCGCAATATTACCTTTCTTAATAGCAAAAAAAAAAAAAAAAAAAAAACTCCGTGCCGAAGGTAACGGTTTAACGATATCAAATGTTTTCTTTCGTACATTGTAGTTTTCAGTACGCAACTGCTGCCTCGCTGCAAACATTCATAAACCAATACATTGAGCAGTTAAGAAATTGCAATTGAGCGAATGTACAGTTCTCCTGCAGAAGTTTGATTTCATTCTAAAGCGCAGTGAATCTCCAAATCACTGACCTCAATTTTTTCCAAGGGGTAACATTATATTCTGGCCCATTTTACTACCTAACTCCATCTGTACCTGACGTAAATGTAGTTAAAACATAATAAGACAGCGTGGTCATTTTGTGGATAATGTCAGGCTTATATTATGAGGGGTGCAGTTTTAAGCCTCGGAGCCGTCCGAGATTTATTGTTTTAATGAATATAATTTTGAAAGCTTTTGTAATTCTCTCTCTTTTACTAATTTTGGTTGTTTTTCAAAGAAAAAAAAAATCTTTACACTATAACTGACATCGCCACAAAGAAGTCTGCTTAATTACTGAAACGGCAATGGAAGGTTATCGTAGTCATTACTATATACATGTGTGCGTGTGTGTATGTGTGAGTGTTTGTGGCAAGCCTAAGTTTCACATTTCAGTGGCTTATTTTTAAAACATTTTTTTTGCGGGAAAAAAAATGTGTTTTGGCAAAATAAGCATTTTTACTGTGAACTATAACGGTACGGAGAGGAAATACCTCGTTACGCTTGGTTAATAATTAACGGTTGGATTAATTGCCAATGGAAAAGACGCATTCCAACCTCGCATAACGCATTGCCGACGCACAACCTGGGGGACAAATCGACCCGCAATGTTTCGTGACGTCAGTCACAAGGGAACCACGCGTACTGGTGGGGCTTCGGTTACATTTTCCAAACCCAAATGATTCGTAGTGCGAGGTATTAATTATTATGCGGCCATGATGGAACTCATCGGAACTGTTTTTATGTATTGTGACCGCAGGCCACGCAGTACAATAGCGGGACGCGGGCTAAAGTAAACATTCGTTATTTAGAGTCGTCCATCCCTACAAACGTTCAATTGATCTACCACCAACAGTCAATACCAGCGTTGAGGACATAAAAATATATAAGAGTGGAGTTTGCAGTGCAAACTACAAACCCGGGCGAAGCATACATTTCAGGAACTACATTCAAACATATTCCTGTATATAAAATATGCTCTCTTGTGTATAAAACCACAAATGATTATAAAAAAAAGTGAATAATATATTACGCGTGCATTTTCTAAATTTTGAAGTATAGAAGGCTGAAAATTTCCGAGTTCTTACCTATTTGAACTCTCAAGAGTTGATAAGAAAGGAGTTCAGTGATGACAGACCTAGCGGCACTTTAAAGAGGATGAAACGGTCGGCAAAACAGAGTGTGTACTATGTATTCCAAGAATTATATAGCATTCTTAATATTTATGAAGAAATATGCACTAACTGTCCTAAATAAACAAAACAAAGGTAGTAAAAAGGATCGACACTTAAAATGGGCGAGAAGAAGCCCTCGATGTTACAAAATAATACGTGTATCATTACCGCACTTCGAATTATCACTATAGCAGAGTCCAAATTTCACAGAGGACCTAACCTTCCAACTGGTTACAGTGCTAACGCCATCTGCAAGCTTTACCTTGGTTGGCTGAACGAAAAATACACTGAATAACATTCTAAACTTTATTATTTAAACTTAACAGTTAATTTACAATGAGTTCTGCGAGACCCAAAGTGAAATGCAATAAACGCCACAAACTGGATTCTAAACTCAAGAGTTGAAAATAAAGAATCTCTTCACCGAATGAAAACTAAATAACTTATACCATTATCAATTCATGTAGGGATATCTATAAAAGGCACGATGCTGCAATTTATATTGACAATTCAGTAAGTCTTACAAACAACGAACTTCAGAAAGCATCAACTATACATATTATAAAACTCAACGTCTCTATCTGTCTGTCTGTTAGTGCGCTTATCACTAGAGAACCACGTATCTGATTTAAGTGTTTTTTTTAAATTCATAGCTATGTTCTGTGGCCAGGTTTTAGTATATATTTTGTTACGTAAAGTAACATAAGGATTAAGTAGTGACGACAATAGAGAATCAAGTCGGAAAAACGTTTGCCGCCAGTGTGCTCTCTTGCAATACGCTGTCTAAACCGTTAAAGATGGAAAAATATCATTTAGTAAATAATTGTGTAGAATAAAAATACATAAAAAAAACTCCATGGTAGCATATATCTATCTATTACAGAGAAATGGTAATAAGTGTTTCTATCATTTAATTTCTAAGGCGTCCAAAGAATCACAACCAAGCCTCTGACATGGCTCCAAGAACGTGCTATCTTAACATCAAAAAATGAAATCGACGAAAACATCAATTAAACGATCCTGAACATGAGTGAATCACCCTCCCGGACGTACACGTCTGTGGACAATGTTGTTGAAGAGGAAGACGGAGTCCATTATCCGACTGAATTCTTGAATTCCCTTAATCCATCAGGTTTGCCTGTTCACGCTCTTGCTGTAAGAATTGGCACATCAATCGTGTTATTACGGAACATAAGCCCTCCAAAATTGTGCAATGGCACTCGCCTACAAGTTAACAGTTTGAGGGATTATGTTTTTGAGGCAAATATTATGAGTGGCACCTGTACTGGTGAAAAAATCTTAATACCCATGATTCAAATGGATTTACCTTTCCAGTTTAAGCGTCTCCAATTTCTGATCAGGGTTTGTTTTGCTATGACTATAAATAAGTCAATAAGTCACAAGGCCAAACCCCGAAAGTTACTGGAGGTGACCTCTGACAGCCATGCTTTTCACATGGACAATTATGTGTTGCATGTTCGCGTGTCTGTTGCAGTAGCAATTTGTATGCACTTCCACCCAATAAAAAAACGACAAAGAGACCATTCGGTAAAATATATGTCTTTAGATTAGAAAAAGAAAAAATCTACAAATGACGTCATGTAAAATATTAAAATGTAAAAAATAAAAGTCTGTCTAAATTTAAAATATTTGTCTAATGACTATTTATCTCATAATTAACATTAAGTAAAATTAAACTTTATTAAAAAAAACCTAAACAAGATTTCTGTAGTCCCCGCGAGCAGAGCCGCGGACACAACTAGTTAAGTACTAAAAACGGAAAATATGGATGTATAATGTGAGGTTACATAACATTAAAATCTGATCTGCAGAACTGTGCACAGTAAAATACATTCCTAAAAAGAGGTTTTGTGAAATAGCAATCTGCGTAACACACTTTGTATCTAAACTTAATTATGATATGGAGTCAGTTAGATGTTGTGCCAATGCACAGGGAAAAACATGAAATATAGAATGAAATTATATGGTCCTAACTTGGCGATTTAACTTAAATATACCAGTTCTCTCTAACTACACAGAAGAGCCAAAAAAACTGGTACACCTGCCTAATATCGTGTAGGGCCCCCGCGAGCACGCAAAAGTGCCGCAAGACGACGTGGCATGGACTTAACTAATGTCTGAAGGTATGCAGGAGGCAGTTGACACCATGAATCCTGCAGGGCAGACCACACATCCATAGGAGTACGAGGCGGTGGAGATCTCTTCTGAACAGCACATTGCAAGGCATTCCAAATATGCTCAATAATGTTCATGTCTGGTTATTTAGGTGACCAATGGAAGTGTCTAAAGTCAGAAGAGTGTTCCTGGAGCCACTCGGCAGAAACTTTCGACGTGTGAGGTGTCGCATTGTCCTGCTGGAATTGTCCACGTCCGTCGGAATACACAATGGACATAAATGGGTGCAGGTTATCGGACAGTATGCTTAGGTATCTGTCACCTGTCAGAGTCGTATCTAGACGTATCAGGTGTCCCATTTCATGCCAACTGCACACGCCCCATACTATGACAGAGCGTCCACCAGTTTGAACAGTCCCCTGTTGGCATGCAGGGTCCATGGATTCATAAGGATGTCTCTATACCCGAACACATCCATCCGCCCGATACAATTGGAAACGATACTTGTCAGACCAGGCAACGTGTTTCCAGTCATCAACAGTCCAATGGCGGTGTTGGCGGGCCCAGGTGAGGCGTAAAGCTTTGTCGTGCAGTGAACAATGGTACACGAGTAGCCCTTCGACTCCGAAAGCCCATATCAATGATGTTCCGTTGAATAGTTCGCACGCTGTAACTTGTTGATGCCCCAGCATTGAAATCTGCGCTAATTTGAGAAAGGGTTGCACGTCTGTCACGTTTAATGATTCTCGCCAGTCGTCGTTTGTACCGTTCGTTCACGATCGTTTTCCGGCTGCAGCGATGTCGAAGATTTGATGTTTTACCGGATACCCGATATTCACGGTACACTCGTGAAATGGTCGCACGCGAAAATCCAAATGTTATCGCTACCTCGGAGATGCTATGTCCCATCTCTCGTGCACCGACTATAACACCACGTTCAATCTCACTTAAATCTTGATAACCTGCCATTGTAGCAACAGTAACCGATCTAGCAACTTTGCCAGACGCTTGTTGTCTTATATAGGTGCTGCAGACTGCATCGCGTTACTCTGATTGGTTCCATACCGTTGTTATTTGCGTACGCACGCCTATACCAGTTTTATTTGGCTCTCCCGTGTACTTTAGTGAACAAAATTAAAATTTATTTACTATTAATGCTTAAGATATTCATTTGTTATTATTGCCTTTAATTTTTTTGAACAAGTTGTAACTCTTATATTTACAGAACGGCCATTAATATTTGTCGTTATACAGCTATTTTATGGGTATGTTTTTGTTATTTTTCTAACGTAATACGATGCATAATTATTATAGGTTGATTTTATTTCAAACGCATTGCACAATGACTTTCGCTACCATGAGACTTCAAATTTGGCTCTTATATAGTATTTAATTCGTTCAGAAAACAAGTATAATTTATAATTTGTTTATCTGTACTCTCATATATTTATTTAATCTTAATTGCGAAAAACAAAATATTTTTGCAGTAAGATAATAATGAAGCAATGCAATGAGTGGTGGATATTGAAGCGTTTTAAATTACCTGTCCTTAAGGATTACACATTCTGATAAGGTGAACACACTGCAGTCCCTACTGCTATCTCGACCGTAAGGGATTAGAGTAAAAACCCTGAGCGTCAGAAGCGAAAGGCGAATGATTTAAGAAAACAGCTGCTGTAAATATTATTAGGTATACAATTGGAATTCTCAAAAGGTATGTAATCGATAATGAAATATTTGAATTTGTAAATCATATTTATTGATGCAATATTATGTATGGTAATTCAGAAGTGTTTGAGAGTTGGTACACACTTCAATATCTTCCAGCACTGATTTGGCTATTAGTAAAGCTACTTATAGTATGTTACTTCTTAAGTTAACATTTTATTAATTACGAGTTAGCCCTTAATACTCTGCAAAGCCCCAAAACTTTGGTAATGTTTCTCTCGGTTCATTGCATAATTGAGATAGCTCTTACGGCACCTCAAATGAAAAGGTACGAAAAGGTAGGAGCGAGATATCGTTTTATAGAGTTTGCTACATGCCGACACGACTTCAAATAGAGATGTTTTATCTGGGTGTCGGAATTGCTTGGTAACGCTAAAAACTGTTATCCGACCTCCTGCTAAAGATGGTTTTCATAAAACCATAATATTTGTAAAACAATTCAAAGGTACAGTTTATTGACTGGTATCAACTATCTTGATAAACTCACTCCATTTATGAGAATGACTGTAACGCAAAATATGTTAAATGCTTATGTAAGTATCATTAAATGCCGAAGGATTAAAAAAAACATTTATTAGACAAACCTCAATATACGTGTCTGTAAAAGTGAAGTAAATTAATTCAGAACGGTTAAAAATCAGTAATAATTTAATTTATTTATTTAAACAGCTCATGATTTTTTAAATACTAATAATGATTTAATCTGCCTTGTTCGTCTAAAGTATTAGATTCTGAGCATCAGACAGTCAGATGTTGGGAAGAGTCAGCCATTTTCAGCTATATCCAATTGTTATGAAAAATTGTGTTCAGTTGTGTAGTTTTATGTTGATTTCTCTTGGCGTGACTCTATCGGCAACTCTATCGGAATTACTTATATTGTCTGTTCTTCTACTCTTCGTGCAAGAAGTACACCAAAAGTTTACTAAAACACCAAAATATTAAAAACTTTTATATTTCTTTACAATTACAAATAACTTTGTTTTTATCCCACTAATACTATAAAATGAGTAAGTTAATGCGGATTTATTAAGTCATCATATTTATTTTGCTGTTTAAAATGAGCACGCATGTCACGATGGTTGTATATATCTAGGAAAGTTAATCCCGTTTTGGAATGAAATAAATTTATTTTTCAGCAGCATCAATATTCCTTTGAAATGCGCAGACCGAGTAGAAGTTATGATATAAACTGGACTGCTAATGTCGCAGTGAGATTCCTCTTCTAGCGAGAAGCGAAAGTCAGGAGCGTGTTATTCTAAATTGAACATACGTAGAACACTTCATCGGAACTAATAGCACTGATTACTTCTAACCGTCTAAGAATGAATACTGTTGGCAGACCTAATACGCTGACGAATTTTGTGGAGCTGTGATGGCATCCAGCTTACAAGAAGAAACGATACTGTAGTGATTTTGAGGAGAAGACGACTCATTCACGGGGTTTCAGCACCGCACTCCAACTGAACTTCGAGGATCTGGTCGTACGACGTCTGGCTCGCTCATCCTCAGGTTAATCCGATTGCGGCCTTTCATCACCACCATCGCCTTGATCAGACCGTTATCTCGACCACCAATCACCCAACGCTTAATTAAGATGAGCTCATATCTCGGAAGTTAGGCGAACCATCACAACTTGCTTTGCGAGAGTTAAAATTGTAGCTACAAAATAAAAATAACACAAAAACCATTTATTTTGAATCCAGTCGAATAGTTTTTAAAATTCTTAATATTCTGTGTTCAGGTGCATATATACATAGATAGGTAGTATTTACGTAGTTATGCTACTTACAAAAAGTGCTAACCCCAAATTCACAATTTTGAATTTAATTGAATTTCATTGTTCACAATTTTGTCATTTGCTTTCGTAATGAGTCGAGTTTAACTGTGTCCTTTTAGATTACGATCTTTCAAATTGTCTTAGCAGAGATCATCAAAGTATTCAAAACTCCATGTTTATCTATTTTAATTCTGAGTTTTTCGCTTTCACGCGAAGAGAAATATACGGAAATAAATGAAATAGCTATATCAAAATCGTATAAAACATTCCACGGTAACTACAATAGAACTGCGATAATCAACACAAATTTATTACTAAGAACATTGATTATATACAAAATGATAAATGTACATAACCTGTTATATATGTAAACATGTTAAATATACCATATGTGTACATACTCTATACATAGGAACACAAATAGCATAATCCCTTAAAAAAATAAAATCATATAAGAATTTAAATTTTATATAAGTTAAGATGCAGTATTAACCGCAATGTGAAATCATGAAACACGAAAAAATGAAAACATTGCGTAAAGCTTATAAGAACATGTCAGAATAAAATGATGAAGGTGTAGCAACAATTTTATTTCCCATACAAGTGTCCCTTCAAAAGTTTCCAGACTAATACAAATCCAATATTATTTTTCCAAGCCTTATACAAAACATTGCATAACCACCCGGTACACAAATATCCCCACTCGTTTACCAGTTTACATTAGGATGTGGGCACAAAAATATATTACTAAGCCCAGTAAGCTAGTCTTATAATACAATTATTGTGGAATAAAGCCTCATAATTAACAGCCACTTTTAAAACAACAAAGTCGAACCTCCCAAAATTTCCATAAATAGTACTTAAATTGACGTTCTCTATAATTTATAACTTTGTGAAATTGCGTATCTGCCCAAAAGGGATGACAATGTAGAAGAAATATGTGTTCTGTTGTAAGTTTACAATCGTGAAATTTATTTCAATTGACCTTACATGGTAGGTTCATTTTCATTTAGAGCCAAATCAAGACTCATTATCGATCTGACGTAAAGTTCCTGAACTTAGTTTCACAGATGTTTATTTAAATAAGTCTTATACATGACTTGAATGCTGTGACATGCGTGGGCTATCTGTCCTAGATACCACAAATCCCATGATGACATTTACATTGCCACCTTCTCTCGTATTCTCCCCTCTTGGTTTCAGTGTAAATTTAATACGCTCTTACATGTCTGGTAGCCCTAATTTTTAATTTTTTACTAGTGATGCATCAACTTATTCAACAGAGCGATTTACATTTTTTTTATTTCGTTGCAGGAGATTATACATAATTTGTACGGTATATATACCCTGTGAGCTCAGATATCTTGCACTTCAGTAGGAAATCCTGTGACGCTGTGCCTGGTTTCCCCCAGTCTTTCCTGTTGTGCTGTGAAAACGTCAATTCCTATAATTCATGCAAGGACAACGGGATATGCATGTCGACTTAATATTGTCATTCATTTATTAGTCATCCTATGTTTTCATTCGAGTTAAAATTAATGATCTGCAGGAAGATGAAGTAATTCTTGAAATTTGATAATACTGTCATATTATTTCGCTAAGTTTTAATTCCAACTGTGTCTTTATATTAGAAATAGTTTTCATCCTCTGTGATATTTTAGCATGTTACGAACACAAATTTTAGCGAATATTTGAGTTTATGTATTAAGATAATTATAACTTCCCGTTTTGTTGTATGGATGACAGGGTGCTTGCTGACCAGCAGGAGGAAAATTTGAGTTCTAGCTCGGATATTGTTTTGCGTTACTTTGCAAGTGCTTTAAATCACCGTGACTGCACTGGAGTAATAACTTCTTTACCTCACAATCTTATAATAATTTTCACGGATATAAAACGTACAAAGTAATTTTTTCATTGTCATGAGCATGTAACGGAATTTGATGCAAAATCGTGCTTCATTTCGCAGAACCTTGCTGCACATAAAAGTGTTGGTTTAAGTGTATAATAATTTAAATGAAATTTTAAAGAAAGCCTTATTCCTTCTTAAGGCGTACTGTCTCGTAAAAGCAGTAAACCTCGGCGAATTAATTAAACTTGCAGAGTGTGGAATATAAAATATGCTGTAAAAACAACGCTTCACTTGCAATATCAACATATCACACGGGAAGAGTACTGTGAACATGAAATTATAAATATAACGAAGCCAATTTCGGCAAATATTCATACTGTTTTGCTTTATGAAATAAAATCTAGAGGTTAAACGCGTCCAAGAGGGTAATTTTTATCTATAATTTAAGCGAATTACATACCTTTTCCTCGTGAAGTAAAATAATAGCCTGGAAATGGCAAAACAGTGCAGAAAAATAACTTTTTAGAAACGAATTAAACGAGTCAACGCTTTGAAAATTATATATTTATTCGTACATATTTAAAAATTAAACAAAATTAATACGTTAGGGGAAAGCTCAAAATAATTGCTCATATTATTACCATATTGTCGAGAATATTTCTTGAAAATGTATTATGCTGTTCGCCCGAATTTCAATTTTATCTATCAAGATAACATTTAAATTTCAAAACAGTAAGAAATTAAACCCTAACAACAGGTTAACCAAGTTTTGGAATTCAAAGAAATTGCAATAAGCCACTCCAGTGATTTCAATACATATTTCAGCTGCAAACAAACCTCGGGTTTAAAATAATTTCTCGAAAATTTATACGAATCAAGATTTTAGGTTAAAATTATTTCATATAAGCCAAGTAAAATAATTAATTTTGCTTTAAAAATTATTTGGTATTTTCATGAAATATCGAGATTATGTCACAAAACTATAAAATATCATCAGAATCTAGAAAAAAATGTGTTCCTCTAGAACAGCCTTAAACCGTATGTTTGAAAACGACTGAAGTATCTTTCACGGTCGTTGTATATACAATTCCCCAACCGTGAAAAAAGCAAAGTGCCGCGGTAAAATGTTCATGTGATTTCTCTCGCGACGGTAAAGTAGTGCGACAGTTGCCGTGAAGGATGTGTAGGCCAATCTCCGTCGAGACAGGTGGCGGCAGCACTCCAGGAGGAGGTTGCAGCCGGCGCCTACTCACGTTTGGACGGGGGAGATGACGTGAGCTACCCGGCAGGAGAAGCTGCACACGTGAATATTTCAGCGTAAGGCAGTGCGAGTGAGCTGTTGGGTTACAGAGGTGAGGTGTAGGCGCTTCACGGAGGCCCGAGCGCCGCGAGATGCTCTCTCTACAAGCTAGGTGGAACGATGTTGCCTCACTGCAGCGTTATTTACACTGCTCATTCCACTCGAGCAGATACATAGAAACATACAAATTATTTAAGTTGTCATTCAGTCGTTTAGTCCATCCGTGGTTATTCAACGTCTGCAAATGTTTACACCCGCATTGACTGCCAAATCACCACAACATTTACGGCTTTAGTTCTGTGCAGGACATCGAAGTAACAAAGCAATGGATGTGATGCACTGTAAAAGTTACAGTTGTGCTAATTGCTCGCAAATCTATCTGGGGAACGGACAAAATGTTTCTGGAGGCAGAATAAGGTAGGCTGAATTGCACTGGATTAGTTGCCATGTAGTACAGTATGCACACGATAAAACATACAAACGTTCTCTGTCATTCATAGGCACGTATAATGGGTTTCCCAAATAAATAAATGGTCGAAGTAATTTTAGTTTCTGGAGAATTTCGTCAAAATGCTACAGTAGCACAGCAGCTTAATGTCGAACTTTTCTTGCCCAACATCATCCATCCCCTCCAACCTTCACTCATCTTGTTGTAAAACCTCGCGAGACTGGCTACCTTTCTTCACGGCAGCGGATTCGAAGTAAGAGCGTCACAAACGAAGCAGCATAAGTTGCAGTACTTGCAGCTGTTGCAGTAAATATCAGTCCTCGCAAAATGTAACGACAGTTTGGAATTAGCGACACAAGCGTGCTGTGTAGTCTGCAGATTCATAATTACCCCTACCACATGCCATTGCTTCAATAGGTACACGGAAATGACTTTCAACAGCGAATGGAATATTACCAGTGGGTTATACAAGGTCAAGAGTTTATGGGCACTTTTCACCAATGAAACAACGTTTACAAACCACGGATACGCCAAACTGCACAACATTCATTACTGGTCACCGGAAAATCCTCCACTGACTTCATCACATAGAACATCAACCTAGTGGAGTGTCAATGTATGGTGTGTTATCATCGGACAACAAACAATTGGTCCCTATTTCATGGAAGGACCACTGAATGAACGAAAGTACGAGCGAATCCTGGGACGTACCGTGCTCGCGTTGTTGGAAGGTGTCGCGCTGAATACGCGACAAGTGATGTGGTATCAGCACGATGGGTACACTGCTCGTAATGCCTTAATTGCAAGAAATGAACTACAGGGTCTATTTCCAAATTGATGGGTGGGAGAGGTGGTCCTGTTCAGCGTTATCAAGCGCGCTCGCCTGATCAACACCGTTAGATTTCTTTATCCGTGTACCAGAAAGATTCCAACCGTTTTGTAGCTGCACGTGTTTTTATACTTCCAGACACACTGGCAGACGTGCGTCGTCATTTTGAACATAATGACTAAATCACACACTGTGAGAAATGTCAGTACACACTTGCGTTAATTTAGTTTTGCCAGAAAGTACACTTTATGTTTACTTTGTAATCAGTGTGCACCGTGGAGACATGTGACTTCACACCACCAGGATTTTCGTTTTTTTCTAGAAGAATTATGTTTATTTGTATTATGTATAGTACTTCAATGTAAACTACGCAAAATGTGCATCGTTTCCAGGTATAACATACTACTGTATTACAATGTGTACACAGGATGTAGACATTCATATCTTGCAGGCTACGTTTACTTAAGTGCGTATACAAAAACGTTACTACATCAAATTACGTTACCTTTGATGCACTTCAAAACATATGTGTCATATTTTGTTTAATAATATCGATTACGACGTCATTGGAGGTGAAAAAGTTTAGTGGACCATCCTATATATATATATGTATATGGTTAGAACAAGGTGGTATAAAATATGAGGAATCAGCGTTTAACTATCGCAAGCCAAGGAATTATCAAAATTATAAGTTGCTTTAGGCGCTGCTATACTTAAATCAATTAATTTAAATAAATAGTGAGCAAGTATATGGAAACGGTACTTAGTATTCAGGCATTTAAAAATCTTGTAGCGTGAGGCGTTGCTTAACGTAATACTATAATTGATGTGGCAGTACTTTTAAATCAATACTTCTATAGGCCTGTAACATTCCTAGTTTTTATGGCCATTATATTCGTGCCCTTCGTAACCGAGTTTGCAAAATAATTACGTTACGTCTTTTGGTTGCGTCATGTATGTATGCCGATGCACTTTTCTAATGTTTAGGTTTATATTACAATGGCGATATTCATATGTAGTATCGTATAAATGTAACTGCTTTAAAAGTATAAATTATTTTGTTAGGGTTATGTTTTTATAATTTTTATATATGATTCTTTCTACCGATTTTTGTATAATTTAATTATGGAGAGTCATTAAAATTTTGTTATTCAAGGCTTACTCTGGTAAATTATAGGCTAGAAAAATATACACCAATAAGACTGCAATTTACAATAAGTTTAAACAATACAAGTAACAACTATTAAAAAATATCCGCTTTCTTTTCTATAATTTGAGTAATGCTGATTGTAAGAAAATACGAAAAGATGTGTCTTTTAACTTTATTGTTCCATTTTATATCTGTTAAGATGTACCTTTTAAATCATTCCTTAATAACAACTATTTGTTATAACATCCGCGAAGGTAGGTAACTTTGTCTTGAATAAGATAGTAATGTTATTTTGTTCCTTCAAATGTCATGGTACTGTGTAACTAACAATATCAATACCGTTGTGAAAGTAAGGTGATTAAAAATATTTCTCTTCTAAGAGAGCTATCTACAGTTGTGGTAACAAATTGGATTCGCATTTGGGAGTCCCAGGTTCGGGAGTGTGTGTATATATATATGTATATATATATTCCCAGTATGTTTATATATATACACCCAGTATGATTATGTTAATCGCTTAAGTATGTCTTTCCAAGGAATGCAGGTTAACACATATCATATGCATTTCGGCCATTACGTCACATAGAACAATAAGTTAACCATGGTATTTTTGTTTGTATTTTCATTTTTCTTCAGATTTTTTAATTTTCCTACGGAAATTAAACGAAAATATTTACATTATAGCCTATCAAACAGAAGGATTATCCAAGAATAATACCTGTGAAATACACATATAGAGTGCTAAATCATTGGTTGTTTCCAGACCACTTTGTAATATTCCGTAAAATAAATCTTTTCTAAAAATTATATAACCTTCAAGATATAAATTTTTCACTGTGGTGATGTCGCAACAGCTGCAACATAACACTGAAGTCATCCATCAGTTTCGTTTGTAACTTGCTTGAAATACTCGTTCTATACTGTAACGCTTGTTTAATATTAGATATTGCAGAGTTTAACGTTCAATATTTCTTTCTTCGTCTCTGGTTTCATGTAAAACCGTAAGCATGTAGTGGTACCAAAAGTAACTTCGCATAAAATTTAAGTAAAATAATTTAATTTTATAGTATTAGGGGTGAAATTACAATATTTAGTTTTATTCACGTCATGCTTTTAACTCTATTGCTTATCTGCCGGTGAGCTAATCTCGGGTTTCATGACAGACAAATATAAAATGACGTCTGCAAATGCCGTACACCTCCATGGCTTAATCCGGTATTCGAAACAAGCGTCTTACTACCTGACGAAACGCATTTGAGAACTTGGCCGTTCGACTTCGCCAGTAAACTATCTTTATAAATGATTCGGAACACGAAGACTACTTTCTTAAATTGCCGCGCGCATTTACTTTGTAACATGTTATCTTCTCTTTACGAAAAATAAAAACAAAATGTACGCTTTCCTTCATTTGGAATTGCTCTCCGTCCCTAGCAGTTCATCTCTTGAATTTGAAGTTACTGCGGGGAAATTCAGGGTGGTCTGCCTCATACGAGCAAACAACGCGCGGTAAATTTTGCTGCTTTGCATTCGTGTGCACTGCCAAGAGCCTCTTCACTGATATGAATCCACTCGCCTGATTATAATATCTGGATATAGCCCGTTCGTAGTTACTTCCAACTTCTCTTAAGCTCTACTACAGTTTCACTTTCAGGCTATTACTCCACTGCATGCAAACAAAGCTTAACCGAGTCTACAAAATTACACCAAAAGGGCAACGCACCGCATTCGTTCACACTCAGTTTAGTAGTATTTTGCATGAGAACTATTTCTTAGGAAACATTACCAACACACATTTTCTCACTGATTTTTATTCATACTCAATATAAATTAATAAAAGTTAAATTTAATCAAAAATACGATTATTTTATGTTAACAGAAGTATCAAATGCTTGTGATACATTCCACCTTTATGAATCAAACAGGCATGTCATGCGTGGGGTGATTACTGAAATGTTTGATTCAAAATGTTTGTAGTTACCGCGAATAGAGAATACTACAGAAGGACCAAAGCCATTAGAGAATGTGTCCTCCGTATTGGAGCTAGATTCCTGGTCAGATGCCAGGTAGGTCTGCAATTGATTCTTAGTAACTTAAAATAGCTACTCCACATTTTTTTTCCTATTTTTAAGGCCATTCGAAAACCAAATTCCCCCCTCTTAGATTTTGAGATTATTTTATGGTTTAAGGACATGGTATCAGTAATAACGTGAGAAAAGTACCAAATAATTAAAAAAAAAATGACAATAATTTTTTTAACGTTCATTTTAACATAAAATTTTAGTTCGTACAAATTCAAAAATGTTTTCTTAACAAAATGTTTGGTTTCAGCTTGAGCGTGTCTTGAAGTAACAGAAGTGGCATGTTAACAATTTCTTTGAAATCCGGAATTGGTTTTCTTCTGCCGTAAGTAGTTACCTTAAGGTTATTTTGACTGTTAATTTTATTTTAATAGTAGAAACTGACATACGGACGAATCCCCCAACAAATTTACAACAAAACATTCTTCATATCATTATGATTACGTTTAATTTTTTTTNAGTGGCATGTTAACAATTTCTTTGAAATCCGGAATTGGTTTTCTTCTGCCGTAAGTAGTTACCTTAAGGTTATTTTGACTGTTAATTTTATTTTAATAGTAGAAACTGACATACGGACGAATCCCCCAACAAATTTACAACAAAACATTCTTCATAACATTATGATTACGTTTAATTTTTTTTGAGGTGTAGCTTGACTTATTAATTTGTTTCGTTTTGAGATTTGTACGAAAATGTGAATTCATTAAAAAATATCTATATTTCCTTTTATTAGTTTTTGGAAAGTTATTTTCCGCCATGGTCATAACTCAATGAATAGTTCTNAAAAATATCTATATTTCCTTTTATTAGTTTTTGGAAAGTTATTTTCCGCCATGGTCATAACTCAATGAATAGTTCTACTATTTAGTTTCACACTTACAAATATATAATATGCTAAAAAAAAAAAAAAAAAAAGTCGAAAATAATTTTTGACTCTTCAGTGCTTTGAAGGGAGTGAAGCACTGTTCGTTTCCCTTTAGGTGCATATAAATGGCGCATTTGTTTAACATTCCTGAGAAGAGAATGAGCAGTGGCAGAGCAAGTACTCGGCTTGCAGCACCAAGGCGCGACGGGTTTATGGAATATATTACACAGTTACATGATGTCGGGGCATTAAACTGCTCTCTCTTCAAGAAAGGGTAGAAATTATCTAGCGGTCTCCTTCTTTCTAAGGTATTGTGGGCTCTTTATAGGAAAGTAAGCACCTCCGAAATCAACCTTCAAAATATTACTGCCAATTAACTGCATTTATACCTCCGTACACACGGGAATGCAGGCTTTCAGTTAAGTTGGCAGTGAATCAAGTGGAATTGTCCTACGTCTTTATGATAAATTGCGAGTGTAATGTTAAAAATAATGAAAAAAAAAAAAACGAGTAAACACTTTTTGCTTTATACACATAGGAGTACAAAATGGCATAATACTAAAATATTTTGGTTCCTGACAATTTCAAGTTTGCACTTGACTGGTTCAAGAACCAATTCGCTAGGAACACGATAATACGAGTTTCACATGAATGGCGGAAGTATACAAGTTTAGGAGAAAGTTATATCTCAAGCAGGGCTCTAGAAAGTGCTCGATTAGGCGTGAACAGCGTAGATTTATAGTCTCTTACAGATAACACAGGACACGACGTTTCGAATTACTTTTGATATCATTCCAGTTGTTTACTTCCGGGCTAAGAAATGGGTGACTGGTGAGTGTTCACAGTTGATTGTGAACGTCAGTGAAAAAACTAACTGAAAGTTTTGCATTCCATCTCAACACGCAAGTAAACTATATTGTACCAACGCAAAACAGGAAACGCTTTTTGTTGCATTTCATTTCATCTTTCGCTAAACAGTTGTACTAAAAGTATGTCAATAAGAAATGTTCAAAAGAACCGTCAAATATTAGAAAGTAAAAGTTCAAACTTTTTGAGTGACTTACATGATGAATAGTTAACATGAAACTGACTATCATGGGATGTTAAATTTGCAGCTAGGTAAGTACTTCTCACTTTTTGCTTTAAAAACTTTATATCATCAAAACTCAAGTTCCTAAGAAATGAGAAATTAAGTGCGGAACTTTGATGTTTCAATGCCNTAAAAACTTTATATCATCAAAACTCAAGTTCCTAAGAAATGAGAAATTAAGTGCGGAACTTTGATGTTTCAATGCTTATGAAATAATTTGCGGCAAACACTTGTGGGAATATGATTTAATTTCACAAGCCAAATTTTACTGCAGTGCATTGGGATATTGGCAGAGAAAATATCCGACTAAAATAGTTATCGTTCACTTTATTTTCATAACAACATTACAAGGTTTAATTTATTTTAAAATTGGAGCAATTTACGCGGCAATGTCAAGGCTCGTAGGCACATGCCATTATTTAAAATATGCAAACATAGAAGATTGAAAAGTTTATATATGTGTTCATTGGGATGTTGCCAGATTTCAAACATCATGTCATTAATAACTATTTATTCGTGGTCTGATACTTCATATGTGCAAAGTGCCACTAGAAAGAGCCCAAGCGTTTATTGCCAAAATTGTTTCTCACTGCAACAGAATAGGTGTTAAGACTGCAAAGTCCGGTTTTCCCTCATAGGCACACATGGAAACTGATAGGGGTGGCTCCATTGTATAACAGCTTTTCTGAGAAAAATGAATGAAATAAAATATTAAGAACAAACTATCAAAATAATTTACCTACTACAGAGGCGACAAGGCTGAAATACGTGTGTAGGTATACCTATTTAAATAATAAGAGCATGGAAATGGATAACACACTTCGCTGCAAGACTATGGAGGAACAGTCGAAGGAAGAAGACTCGAAGAGAAGGCATTAAAACTGCAAACAAATTTAAAATACGAATACGTTGGCGTGATATGCCAGCGAAATCCTCATTTAATCTCCAAAGCGTACTTTAGAGATTCAGCCTCAAAGCAGATTTTCATTCCCTGGACCCTGCCGTACGTCAGTGATAACAAATTTAAATCTGGAATGTTTTCCGGAGAACCAATAGAGCGACGGTTTATTATGTTTTCAGAAAGTATTTTTTAAACTGAATTGATGAGAGGCTACGAGTTAAATTTACCTAAAAAGAACTTTAATGTAAAGAATATCTCCCCAAAAATATTTTTATTGTACTCTACACTGTCGTACTTAATAACCCAGGTGAGGTTACAAGTACGAATTCTCATTTCATTGATCGAGCAATTGTTTCTATTCGCATANTATCGAGCAATTGTTTATATTCGCATAGACTTACTTGACAAAATAATATACAACTCATAAATGGTACGCGGAATTTTATGAATATCAGCAAGGCCAGCAATAAGTACAAGTTTTGTAAAAAAAAGTTATACTCTATAGTTTTGTAAACAAGAGTGTTGTAATCCATTCACGGTTACTTCATACTTTTCTGAAGCCCTGCTAAAGTTCTACTTCCAGGATATTGCTCCACCTCATGCAAACTAAGCTTAAATTAGTCTGGAAAATTACACCAAAGGACAAAAAGCACCGCATTTCTACGCACTCAGTTGTAATAATATTTTGCATGATAACTATTTCTTACTAGGCGTTACCAACAGACACTTTTTTTCACTGTTTTAAATTCATATCTCTTCTCTAAATAGTATAAAACAAAGTCGCTGATCCGCGTCTGTCTGTGTATTCGCTTAGTACTTCTAAACTACTTGATGGATTTTGATGCGGTTTTAAGCATAATTTAGAGAATACCTTGAAGAAGGATTTGGTATATAATATATTTATATTTAATGTAAGGATAGTAGAGAAATGTCGAACTGTTTGTAATCAAGTCGTAAAAAACCGCTTTTAGGGCGCTTACATGGTTTGCGCTGACTAAACCACAGGAGATACATCAAATTAATGTGCTACAGAACTCTAGTTCTCAAAGTAGCCTACAGAAAAGTCCGCGATAGTATATATTTATTTTTTAAGGATGACCCACAGTAACCATTTTTGTCTTTCAAAGTATCGCTGTAAAAACTAAATTGTTACAGGGCGAAGCCGGGCCGGTTCGCTAGTTAATTATAAATGAAATATTATAATTTGTAGAAAGAATATAAATAACATTTCAATTTAACCCAAAAATGTTACTTTTATGAACAAAAGTATAAAACGTTTCAGATAGATTGTTTATTTAGGAGAAAACTAAAAACGTCATACATGGGGTGATTTTCCAAAGGTTTGATTAAAAAAGTTTGAAGAAACCGCGAATAGACTATATACTCTATACAGAGTGCTACAACCTCTACCCTGGGCGAAATGTGCTCACTGGGTGCATACTCAGAACTCTATTACACCCAACACAGTAAAAGCCAGCCACGACCTTTGTTCTGCAATAGCTTGCGTGGAATTAAATACAGCTAGCCCCAAACAAGTGCTGTTGCAGAAATAGGAAGTTGGAGCATGGTTGCGCACAGGGAGATTTTACTTAACTGCATGAATAATCTCAAAAAGTATATTTACTGCTTTGTTTATGCTTTGATATAAAGTGTATATATATATATATATATTTGTTTTTGCGATTTAACAAGATATAGGGGGAAGTCCCGTAACGCCGGACGGCACCTAGTATCGGACACTCGTACTATCTCGGCAAGTCGCAACGCTTTCGTTTCAAAAACGAGAGAAAGGGGCGCGGGGTAGCTTAGCGATACATGGTCACGGGACGCGATTTGCCAGTGACGCGCGAGGCCAAGGTGGGAGCGGTCGATTGCTGCTTTTGGCGGGAATACACTGCGTCACGTAAGATCGAAGTGAGTGTTACTGCCATGTTTTTGTGTTTAAATGTTTATGGTAATTATTATTACACGTAGTGTTCCATAAACATTCGAAGTTTGTGAAAGATTTTGTAGATTTCCAAACAAGTTTTGGTAAAAACACGTAATTTTGGGGATTCTTTGTCCCCTGGTACCGTACACAAAGTCGTCCCTTAACGCCGGACAGTAAGCAAGTTGTTTTTTCTCGCAATTATTTATATTTTTTATAATAATTGTTGAACGTTGTTTTAGAGGATAGAAGAACGGGGAGAAATCGAATTGGAAGAGACGAAAAAGAAAGGAAAATGGGACCAAGAAAGTTTACAAACTGCGATAGACAAGGTTTTGTCCAAAGAAATGAGTTTGAGAGAAGCTTCGTTGCGCTACAACGTTCCAAAAAGCACTCTATATGATAATACATCGTTATTGAACCGTGGACAAGAAGTAACGTTGCAACCAAAGATCGGTAGATTCACTAACACCTTCTCACCCGAGTACGAAGAAATTTTAGTGGAACACGTAAAAGATTTGCCCAACAGATGTCTGCAGATGATGAGAAAGGAGTTTCTGAAGTTATCTTTTGTCTTGGCTGAAGCTTTGAATATTCCTCATCGATTTAATAAAGAGAAAGGTGCTGCTGGTAAGCATTTTTACTACGATTTCATGAAGAGACATCCTGACAATCAACAGTCCAAAGCCATCGACTAGCTTTGATCAAGATGTTGTCCAGATTGTCCATAGTTTGTCGCCATTGCCAGATGCTGCCAAAAAACGATTAGTTGCTCGGAAGAGAAATTCTAACTTCATCACCATACAAAATTGCTGTTGAAGAAAAAGAGAATGAAAAGAACGTTAAGGACAAAAAGAAAGGAATGGGAAATAAGTTTAGAACAGCTCTACAAGAGAAGGGGAAACAAACCAAAGGTTTAAAGGCCAAAGGAAAAAGTGGAGATAAAGCAAAGAACAAGTGACCGTTGACTCAAATATCTGACATAGGTACTACTTGCGTAGTGTGCTTAGAGGACCACGACGAAGACTGGATATAGTGCTACAGCTGCCATGGGTGGGCTCATGAAGCACGTGCAGATATCCCACAATTTTCAGATGCCTACATATGCGATCGATGCACGATGTTTTGAAGATGTCCGCGCTGGGGGCTCTAAGTTAAGTCCGTAGGTACTAGGTGCCACTTGCAGTGATTGCAACTTATTTTTACCAAAGTTTGATCTAGTTTTTAAGTTTTTTTTATGCAGAAGTCGCATTTTTGTTAATTTATTTTGATTTTAAACTTTGTTCACGTAGTAAATTCATAAATAAAGGTAATTTCTCGAAGCAGGTTTTTTTATTGTCTGAAAACCTTAGGCGTATGCCACTAGGGGACTTCCCTCTATGCCGCAGACAATTTCTCTTTTTTTGGTTTATAACGTCAGCACACATGCAAATAGAAATTCCTAAAATGTACTTAAAGGTAAAGCTTCAGTTCTCTCCAAAATACCAAAATATAAAACATTACAATATTTTTAAATTTTGCTTGCAAAGATATATGTACTTATTTATAAACAACCAATCCATGCGAGGTAATTTTACAGTAGGCAATATTGAACTTGGCCATTCTTTCCAACAGGTACTTTCCGAAAATTCAACCACATAATTTGAAACATAAGAATAACAACCTTTTATAATTGTACTCTGGCTAATCCCACCTATTTTAAAGTGCCCAACAGCCAGTAAACATATCGTGTTGCTAAACATGTCATATTTAAGTTATCGCTGGTTGCCACGACGGGCATTGTTGCAGTAAGTCCGCGAACAATGCTTGCCACTCCAAAGACGGCATCGGTATTTATACAAAAAAACCACCTTTCTGTCTTCTAGATTTGGACACGCTTTTTGATTATCGTGGCAAATAAGGATTACATAATGAAATCGTTTACATTGGTAGGGACACCTGAATTTGGCAAAAAGATTTTTCACGGCCAATCGTATTTCATAACTGTTTAACTCAGATCCGCTTTCCTCATTGGATGATTTACGTGTTCCGTGTCTTAGGTGCCTTCCCGCGAATCACACATAATTCTGATTGGCCAGTCACGAAATTAAAACCTGTTCATACGAAGATATGCCGCCAATAAGCAAAAGAAAACTGCTGGCATACCCATGGGGTATTGAAATCTATCATGTGCAAAAATCTTTTAGCAAAAATCGGGTGTCCCTATAAATTGGTAAGGAGCCTATCAGAATTCTTTATTTGAATATTCTCTACTCGTATCACAATATGAAACAGTCATTTGTTTTGATGTCGAAAATTCTCTGTCTTGAAAATGCAAGTCTTGGCAACTCCGCTCTCGGTGGAGGTGAACAGCCAATGAGAATGAAGCACGTCAGTCTTCCATGGTGGCTGCAAACGATCACAGCGCCCACGGCGGCTTCGGTAGTTAGAGTAGTGATACGGGCTGAACATCACGTTGTCCGTCACTGTAGAGGCGTTTCATCAGCGGGCCGATTCGACACACGTTCTACAAAGTTGAGCTGCGTAGGAAACGACTACTAACATGAAGTGCCCACGGGAATGTAGAGGCATCATCAAAGGCAGGACAGGGCACCCATTTTTTTTAAAATTTGTAGCAGGTATTTCGGGGTTGACAAAAAATGACATTGTGAAAAATTAAAAATATTACGTGTTTTCGCTGGTTTAGACGAAAAGCCCGCACCAACCGCTAAAAAAAGAACGGACACTTTATTTTACAGAAAAGAACTATGCGTAGATTTCACACACCACATATTTGTTTAAAATTACGGAACATTCGTACATTTTTAAGGTTCTCTTTTCATTAGCTGTAATTTACGGACAGAGTTTTTAAAAATTTTCATTTTCACTATGCGGATGTTTTACAGTATGTAGAACAGAAACATAGCGGGATTTGAACACTGGATGGAAAGGCTATCAACATACTACTCTTATCGGTGATTTTAAAGACTGACATTTATTTGTAGGCCTTTAAGGGCGATGGTCACAAAATATGCCTTATATTACAGTCTACTTGTGCGAAACGTCTTTCAACTTTTCGACTTTATGTATAATTGTTATTTACTCACATAAAATATTTTAGATCGCTTAGTTTTTTCATTATGGCATGTGAAAATCACAATTTCGGTGTTTTTGGGACATGGAAATAAAACAAACGAAACAATTTACAGGGTATTTAGCAAGGGTGACTGAAATGTCACGTTTTATTTATTCTAAGGCATGCTTAGCGAAACTTACTTTACGCAAAATCATAACTGCTGCAAAAATGTTCCTATTTTAATAACATTTTAAAAACTGCAAAAACATTACATATCGCGATTTTAAAGATTCCTTGAAGTAACTCATGGTATCTTATTTCAATGTAAATTATCTTATTTCGGTAAGTGATTTAATTTTTATTATATGTACGTCTCGAGAACATGAAAATTGTGATTTTGACAAGCCGTTGTCAGAAAAATGCCATGAAATTTTTTTTACGGGAGGAATTAGTACTTGTAAGTGATGTCTACAAGTCGAATAGCATTTCATATAAATACAAAATGATGCATTTTTGGAAACCAGCAACCCTAAACTTACAGAATCTGATGACGTTTCCCCAAAGTAGGATAACTAACACCGCCCTTCAGTAGATTCACAACCATACCTTGTTACTAATGGGGCACTATGGTGTTATACATAATGACCTTCACATACTTAAACGCAGCCGAGTGTAACAGTACGAGAAGGTAAAATTAGTGCCAAAGACACGGTAGCTATAATTACTGATTACACTAAACAATTTTTTTTAACAGTACCAATACAACCAGTACAATAAGGTAATAGGCCTATTGTAACTATGATACAGTACAATATAATTCTTCAATTCCTGAACACACAAAAATTCAATTAAATCCCTTTTTGCAACAATTATATTAAAATTCCCAGTATTCAGTAATTAATGTGTTCTGACTGTAAAAAGTGAAACGGCCGGGGCAAGAACAATTTAGACAAATGGAAACAAACCCCTCTCCCTTCCTGGTTGGCCCACAGCTAAACCGAAAGCAATGAAAAATTAGTGTTACTTTATACACGAAGGCAGCAGTCAAATTAACGGAATTAAACAAATTACACTTAAAATAGTAATGTAAACTTGAGTTACTTTGCCCCTGCTGCGGTAACTTTGCACCACTCAAAATTAATGTTTTCGTGCTATTTGGCAAAGCATCAGAGTAATTAAACTGATAATTTTAAATTTTCTAATTTTATTTACCCACGTAATGTTTGCTATCTCTTCACCAAATGGCTGCAAAACAAACATTTAGAGTGGTGCAAAGTTACCGTAACAGGTGCAAAGTAACCCCAGTTTACAGTACTCTTTGACCTCAGGCTTGATGCGCACCGCTATCAAAACTGAAATGATAAAACGGAAAAAGGAAACACAGGAAAAGTTTAAGGGGAAAAGGCGCATTAAGAGTAGCGGCGCGTACGAGCAGACTGTTTTGTGCCTCACCAGTATTAATTATACTAGTCTGCTTATATCTAACAAGAATATTACAAATTATTAGCAGACGTAAAATTACAACACTCCGTAAAAAAAAACACGGTAATAACAGTAAGAGATTATTCGGAAGTTTACCATACTAGTGTATATACCCTTAGTGAGAAAGCGGGAATGGTAATTTTCCCCCTATACATTCTTGTAGCATTCCTAACTTTTGCTCAGGAAACAGTCAAATGCGTAGGGAAGTTCCCAACTTTGTATAATAGCGACGCTAAACATCCATATGTCTGCTACTTGATGTGTGGTATTATTTCCATACAGCGTGTAGGTTAAAAACTTCCATCACAGTATAAGAAGTTTACCAGACATTTTTTTACAGCGTAGCTAATTCGTAAACAAATGGCCAAAGCCGATGAAATCTCTGCTTCCAGAGTAATATTAAAAATACCCGACTGCGTACCTCAGTGCAAGTCGCCTCAGGAAGCCTATGAACACATATGCTGGCCAGGAGTATGAATTGAAGTACCCATGACTACCCCGCAGAAGTGGGCAACCTCCAAGTGCCAGACCCAGTATATACTCACCCCCTCTTCCAGCGCGACGCACGTTCCTCTGTGGCACGTGGCGCAAGGTTCATGAGCATTGAAGGGGGCGAAGGTAGCTCATTGTAACAGCTTCGCAGGTCAATTGAGGCCTACCTCAGACTTTGTCCGCCGAATATGCACCACGCGGCGTCAGCCAGTGAGGCGCCAGATCGCACTCAGCGACGAAAAATGTTTTGCACCGAATTAACTCTGCACTCGAAACAGTTCAGTTCACGCAGGTTTAAAGTCTAAACAGAGTAACGCGCATACACCACGTTACAACCTTAACCATGACCCTAAATCCAGACGCCATCGCCTCTTAAGTCGGCACTCAACGAAATGCGTCACGATGGCTGGCGCCACTGAGCTCGTTAAATATAAAAAAACTGGTTTAAATAACTTTTTTACTGTTATAGCCTATTCATTGTTTCCTAACACATTTTGAATCAAACATTTGAAAAATCTCAAGTATGACATTTTTGGCTATTTCCTGTCACAAGCGGTTTGTATTTCAATTAACATAAAAGTACCATGTTTTTCTTTGTTAAATTGAGCATTTACTAATATTTAATGCATAAATTGTAAGATTAAGTTTATAGTTAATATGATTAAAACAGTGACAATACAGGTGTGTTGTTAATGCCTGGTAAAAAGTAGTTCTCATGCAAAATATTATTACACTGAGTGCGCAAGAATGCGGCGCGTTGTCCATTCGGTGTAATTTTATAGACTCGGTTAAATTGTGTTTGCATGAGATGGAGGAATATCCTGGAAATAAAAATTTAGCAAGGTTTCAGAAAAGTTGGAAGTAACTGTGAATGGACAATGCAACCCGCAAAATGTTTACAGTTGGCAGATATCAGTTCAGATTAACACCGTTCACGAATTTGTTTTTCCATCTCATGCAGTTTTTGATATTTCGCAGAAAACAATTAAACTTTCCAGTTTTCAAAAGTTTGCCGCTCCCTCAACTATCACGTTAGGCTATAATTCTTATGTTTTCTACCTCATTTTCCATAACACATAATATCTAAGAGTTTCTACCTTGAGCTTAGCATAACCTTGCACATTGGATCTTTCCTTTCAGCACACAACTCTTGTCTACTGTAATCAGGTATTGCGTTTTCATTAAGTGTTGATATTAATATTTGTAAATTCGACACGAAATCATACGGTTAGCAGTTTATTTTAATAAAAAGGATATTGTAGACTACCTATCTTATACTTTAGTTATAATTTGATTATGGATTCCATTCATTTATCTGATTAAAATTATGCTATATTATTTGCACAACTGAGTCTACAAGTCGTTGCACTAGAAGTAATCTCACTGAAAATATAATACCCAGGTATTCATTCAAACAAGCAGACCTGATTACATGTGAACATCCATAGGTTCTGTCCGCTTTGTCTGTTCGGCGTTTTTACCGTACCACTTTAGTTTACACTGTCAATCAATCCTCTATTTCGACCTTGTTTTTCCTTTTTTCAAAGACATAATTATGCACACTTGGAAAATTGTGTTATTTGCAATAGTAGTGAATATCTGTTAAAATTTAAATATCAATAGATAACAAAAACATTTCTAATTTACGATTGAAATCAGTAACATGTGGGCGGCGTTTCAACTTTCATTGTTTTATATAGTTGCTACCCAAGTCAATAGGATTGATATCTTTTTCTTCACTACCTTTCTGCATTTCTTGATTGTGAGGTTTTTCATTTATGGAAACTTATTTTCAATTAAGTCTTTAACATTGTTTAAAGAATTTATATTTTTTTGGTTTATTATTAAATTGTATTATACATAGAAAAAGATATACCCAATGCTCAAAAAATATAAAACATCAAATTTTCTAATTTTTTGTACACTTTATGGCAAAAAATCCTGTCGTAATTTTAAGATTTCATTGCTTTATAGATGTACAGAAATTATTGGTAGTAGGAATGATTTAAAGCTTTTGAGCGGTAGAAATCATTATTTAGCATATAATGGAGGACGAAACTAAGAAAAAACAATCGATGCGCTGAAAATCCTAAAAAAAAATTGCCACATTCATCACAAAGTAAGTGTTTTGTTTCAAATGTTTTTATTAGTTTTTTAATTTTCTTAATTTTTTTGATTGATGCCATTACAGCATACATTAATGAGTTCATCTTTTGTTTTTTATATCAGTAAATTTTCATTTTTATCTGAAAAAGAAATATATTTACGCTAGGACTGAACCGGGGTATTTCCAGTAGTCGTGACGCAACTATTCACTAATTCATTTATGGGCTTCAGTTTGTGTTGTCTGCTTGCTGCATGATAAAAACTATATAATAATATCTTATATTGATAACGGAAGAGAACGGAAGTCATAAGTCCTTTGATGCATATTGGTAAGTATTCCCGCCTTTCACGCGGGAGGCAGGGGTTCGATTCCCCGCTGGGAAGAGATTAATTTTTTAACTGACTAATTTATGGTTATATTCCTGCAATGTGTGATATTCCCATTTGTTTCTAATGAACTGAGTGATCATGTTTGTATTATGAGTTCACTATCATATATTTATGATACTTTTGAAGTCTCGTTTGCAAAAATGTTTTGGTATGATTTTAGTAATAGTAACTGTTTTTCTAAGGTTGCAAAGATTAAATGAGGCTTATAATGCACATGAAATCAAAATAATAATAATAAAATTGAACTTTTTACACCTTTTCCTCGTGCATTGTTTCCTCAATTATTTTCATTAAACATTTTCGAAATTAAATCCATAATATTCTATTCCATCTCAATGAGCAATAAATATTCTAAGGTAAAATTACACAATGCCTATCCTACACTGAAGAGCCAAAAAAACTGGTACACCTGCCTAATATCGCGTAGGGCCCCCCGAGCACGCAGAAGTGCCGCAAGACGACGTGGCATGGACTTGACTAATGTCTGAAGGTATGCAGGAAACAATTCACACCATGAATCCTGCAGGACAGTCCACAAATTCAATCTGCACCAATTTGAGAAAGGGTTGCACGTCTGTCACGTTTAATGATTCTCGTCATTCGTCGTTTCTCCCGTCATTTCACGATTTTTTCCGGCCGCAGCGATGTCGAAGATGTGCTGTT
>NQII01006511.1:7755-54057 GCA_002778355.1 Clitarchus hookeri
CCCTCCCCCCTCCGACCTTACGGTCCACGCCCGGGATCGTGATCGATTTATTCAGGTCCTTTACTCGATCAACCTTCAACCCATCCTACCCGACCCCTAGGGTAGCGGGTAAAGCAGGGCGCACGTGCAGAACCCAGCCGACAGTCGACGATGTAAGTGTAAACGATACGCTGTTAATTATGCGCTTTTATAATCGATGTTTGCAAACGATTTCCTGGCCTGCAGCTGTGTATATTTCGGCAATGGATGCTGTAAATTAGTTTTATGTTGTGATACGTTGCTAAAAGTGCGGTGTTAGAAATTTTATTTATTTTTAACCCGTTCGGTTACTAATTAATTTCAGAGTTCAAGTGTTGCAATCACGATTTTTTTTTTGGTGTGCTCTGTACGCATGTTCAGTACTTGTCTTGCAACCAGTGAAGAACGTGCTGCTTGCTCGACGATATCTGCATTAACGAGTAATGTCAGAGAGGTGAAGAAAATTCCACAAATGTGATTGGCCACACGGAAAATACTGGGCACTGTGTACAGCACCGGTCATAAATATAATTAATGCGCAACGCGTCCGCAATCATGGACGCGGTTACCAAACGGGTTGGGTTTACGAAAATGAAAGAGATAAAGGGAAGGTCTGCGTCGTATGAACATTACAGTGTTTCTTGAACGACTAACGAAGGCTTGCAATTATCCCAATGTCAGCGTTAATTTTTTAGACTTGGTGTAAGGATGCAAAATTAGAAGAAAGAAAGAAGGAAAACAATCATCAGGGCTCCCGAAGTGCTCATGTGAACCCGAAGATAACTCTTATGTTGTAAGATGCTGTGGCTTTTATTGCCGGATTATTCTGGTGGTGAAATTTTTAGTCAGTTCTAAGACCTTGGTAAAGACAATGTTGGTGAGGACTAATTTTTGAAATTGTCTACTCGTGAGCGCCTCGTGTATCTTTAGGTTATCGAACAACATGAGTCATGTGGTTGTTCACACAACTGATCACGGAACTACCCGTAACTGCCACATAGTTTCAGCGATAGAATTTATAGAACACCATTTTACACCGTTTATCAGTGTTGGAGTATGTATACAGGTCGGTTATGTTAAACCGAAAAAACTTGGTAGTTGATTCTCAAAGACAAGACATGAGGGAAACATACATACTACTTATGGCATATAACTATTCACATCCTCGTGAAAATGCTTTTGTGGAATGAGCTCGTTTACAGTAAATCAAAACATAACTGTCTCAAGCACAACAAATAGTACACAGTGCCAGTTTAAGTGCTGTTTATCAAAAAATTAACGTCCGCGTTAACCTAGCATAATCAGTCAGTACTGGCCACTGCTGCGTTCGCCTATTAACGACGCCGAGTCTACGCTGCAACCCATTTGCCGAAATTCTTTACTTTGCGACGCTGAAGTATGTTCTTTTAATCCTCTAGGAAACACTGTGCTCACAAGATGATTGTTACTTGATGGTCGGTAGTCATGCACGCTCGTGGCTACGGATCGCAAAATTGGTATTTTTATTTCGTGAAATGCTATATTTACTCCCCTTTGAATGACTGAGCATATTCGGTGGTATCGTCATTAGCTGGCTTCTATGCGAAGTCTCTTACGGGCGCTTGTCACTGTCTTACGGGAGACTGGTCACTCCACCTTTGAACGTTTTTCCATTGGCTCAAATAGCCAGTTTTTCGAAGCACGCCGTAAAGGTTGTCAGCCGATGGCGAAAGCCAAACGAGAGCATACTGCGAGCCAGACATCTGCGAGTTTGAGCGACGCCCGAAGGAACTAACGATTCTTGGAGTCCATTAGCGAGGTCGCGAGAGTGGGGATGCAACGGAGCACATAACAGCCTGCCACATTATGTGGATATGAAGAAGGAAATATTGTCCGTGCTGATTACTTTTCACTCACGCCATTTTGTGTTCTCAAAGACATCCACTACTGTTGACGAATCGTCTCTGCATCGACTAATCACGCAACACATACTTATTATTGTTTCATAGAAACTTTTTAAGTTTTAAAATTATTTATCTTAGTAATGCTGAACTTACTGAAATAGTCAACATTTACATATTTGTTGGTAGGAGAAGTTCAGCGTTCTGTTCCCAGGTTACCTGCTCCTCCTCCGTACCCTCCTTCAGGAGATAGTGGCCGATGACAGGACTGTTTGTAAGCGTCGTCCAGGCACGCAGGTATGTTGCGCGCAGTATACAACAACAAGGAGTTTATTTTGCTGCCAGGCAAATCATAACGCGAATTTCGCGCGTCCCTGCCAATGCATCTCGGCCCGTGGCGGAGAGACCGGAGTTAACTTTAACTGGGCGACCAACCTCTGGCATAACTAAGTGTTTCTTCACAGTTCTGAAGCTCATTACAGTGTCGCAGTTCCCTCCGTACTTGTTGAGTCTACGTGCATAAGTGTTCCAGGCAAAACTCAAATTTGAAATTCAGCTGGTGGCTTCCAAGTTTCTAGTCGTTGCCTTGGGCCTTTGAGCGTATACGGTTGATTTAAATAAAAACGCCTACAACGTGCAGTATGTGATACAGTACAGCAAAGGGAACATTTTTAGAGAGGGAACCTATGCCCACAAATACGTGGTTTGGTCCCTTTGGAGCTTCAATATACTACGCTGCTTCAGGCATTGGATGTACTGTTAGCTACAAATGTAATCAGGAAGACGCCTCCATCAGACCCAACAAAAGGATGGCACAATGGCTTACAAAATAAATTCTGATTTCCGACCTCCCACTTCATTACACAGCATCCGTCGGCGGTGCAGAGGTCGGTAGAAGGTGACTGGTCGTGTGATAAGTATCTCAGTCGTGGCGTGCATCCGTGCGATGAGATCTTCCTCGCGTGTTACTGGAATCTTGTACACCGTATCCTTCATAGTATCCTAAACAAAATAGTCGAGCTGTGTAAGATATGGTGATGAGGGTGATGCGAGGTGAGAATGAAGGGCGGGGAAAATGGGAGATCCCCGAGAAAAACCGCCTACCAGCGACATCGTCTGGCACGATTCCATCCGGTTCTCCTGGGTAGAAGGTGAGCGATCTAGCCACTGCTCCACCGCGGCCCCAAAGTGCGCTGAAGCTCCGCCGTGTTGCAGGCGACCTCTACAGCGCTGATGCAAACTTTATAATGAAGTTGGTAGTCGATAGTTTAAATTCCTTTTGTAATCCTTGATGTTACGTTCTTGTTGGGTTTAAGGTGTCTTACTGATTAAATTTATAGCTATCTCCGTAGTCCTATATCCGAAGCGCGCTGTAATAATTTGACGTCCCATAGTGGCCAAACCACTCATTTCCGTACGTGGAGTCCCCTCGCAATATGTTCACTTTGTTATCTTGTACAACATGCTGAGCTTTGAAGTTCTTTTATAACATCGTGTAAGAGTACTGCATACAGAGAGAACCCTTTGGATTTTGCGTACTGAGCTCTGTCGTGAAACGAAGATCTCGATCGGCTGATGTGAGCCAGTTTGGTGCTATTTAGTAATTTGTTACAACGTAATCATGTATGAATTAGTTTAGAACAACTTGCTGCGGGTCGAACATAGTAAAGTTCTCATTTTCAACCGTCATAAGCACGACGCGTCACTATTATGACTTTTCGCGAACATGGTCCTGTTTTCGTAATTCTTAATTCGTCATAGTTGTGACGAGATAGTCATGCATATGAGAGGAGTGTTTTCAGATCTTCGTACAAAAGACAACAGTTTCATAAGCAGTGTGATACGACGATAGAAACTGAAACAGTGTATGCATACTTAATAAAATATTTGTCTGGAAGTTGTGCGAATTGTTATTTCTTTAAGCAACTCAGTTTTTCGGCAGTGCCGAAAATATAAAAGTTTGTTCTCTTTGTTATGAACAAATACAAAAACCTTCGAGTACTTTTAAAACTTGTAAATATTAACGGTAATGTCACGAAAATAAATATGCATTCGTTGTACCGATATCATTTTTAGCCGTAATTTCCTTGTAAAGATAGGTTTATGCATTTATGCGAATGTCTGTCTGGGATTTACGTCCCCCACCTAACAACTATTGAACCCGTGAACCTAATCTCACGTAACTCGGTACACATATAGTAAGCAAGGACATCCGACTTCTATAGTTTTCTGTCAAATAGTGAGCTTATGTTCAAAATTGTTACTCGGTTGTTTACATGGCCGTAGGGTTATCGTATATAACTCGTTTTGCGTGGAATAACTACGAAAATAACTATTCCTCTTTTACACATGAACCATTTCACCAGCTCTGCTGTACAACTGCTGAAAAATCCGCTAATAGCTAAAAATGGCCAGGTAAGGCTCACCTCTCCTTGCCTCATATATCGATGTGTGTTTCAGAACACATGATGCAATCACCTTTTATATGGCAATATACGATAGAAGCGTTTCGCAACTCGGTTCCGTGTTCGAAATTCGAGTGAGCCACGAAGAAGTGTGTGTCACTTTTGGGATGTATATTTAGCTTAGTACGTAAGCCATCCTCCGATGTCAAAAAACAGTAACTGAAAATGTATATTTTTAACTGATTGCTGGACGTGATTCACACAGCTACCTATGACACGGATGAGGGGGGGGGGTGGAGAGAAACATAATCAGCCGACACAGACTTCCCAGAAGCAGAAATGAAACTCAGGGGTGAACTGTGAAACATCGCCTTCCCTCTGGCCTACTTGCTGGGGTCGGGAAGAGCACGCGACATTTACGCGACGGATGTGTCCGTCGCACGTCAAATTTCGCCGCGCCACCTCGCGGAATGGAATAGGCCTCTGGAAACGTTAGAGCCACCTCGACACGTGGACAACTAAAAGCTATATTTCACACTGGTTTTTCTCTCTTTAAATCAAAAACAGTTGAAAATCCTCGAAATTTACCAATTTGAAAGCAGGTCTGTTGAAACTGCTCTACTTCATCGAATAAAATTCTACTGATCAATATAGTTGCTGGTATTCACTGATTAAAGAGTGATTTCTACTGGCCTGGCAGTAAAACCTCAGTTCATTCCACCGTTGCACCAGTAGATACCTGCTCAATAACTGATGAGTTCAGTAAAATAAATATACTGATTGAAATCGCTGTGGTTTTCCATACACGAGTAAAAAAGTTTTGCAGTTAGCGCTAAACGGCGGACAAATACGTTGTTATTTTTCAGCTACTTTCCGAAGTATGAAATCACCTACCTGTCTGTGTGTCTTTGTGGTGTCCCTAAAACTCTTAGAGCCCATGGACCGATTTTCATCAATCTCTGTGCGCTTATAGTAGGGCCGAAGTACTAAGTAAGGACTGCTGACTTTTACACTTTACGCCAACGTCGGATTCTAATTTTTAGATGGCAACTATTTTAAACTTTTGGGTGCTGTGCCATATATCAGGAATCACTAAACCTATTGAAATAAAAAAATTGTGTTTTGGCATAAAACACTGTTCATATTAAATTCAGAAACCCGGCTTCCCTCGTCCGGCATTTCGAAGATGGCGCAGCCTAAAAAATAAAACTCTTAAGACATATCTCGGGAACCACTCAAACGACTCCTGCAAAATGTGGCACATAAGTATAATGCTGCAACTTCCCACTCGAATATGTATTATTGTTGTACATCAAGCAAAATGAAGTCATACAAAGATTTTATCTTATAATGCCGTGCCTACCAAAACGTTTGACCAATTTTAACCAAACTTTGTAAGCTGACAGTGAATGCTGCGGGCATCAAAAATGATAATTCCAGGCCTATTTTCTTCTGCGTTATTCTGAAAGGCATTGCCAACTGGAATATATATATGCCTTTCAGAATAACGAAGAAGAAAATAGGCCCTGGAATTATCATTTTTGATGCCCGCAGCATTCACTGTCAGCTTACAAAGTTTGGTTAAAATTGGTCAAACGTTTTGGTAGGCATGGCATTATAAGATAAAATCTTTGTATGACTTCATTTTGCTTGATGTACAACAATAATACATATTCGAGTGGGAAGTTGCAGCATTATACTTATGTGCCACATTTTGCAGGAGTCGTTTGAGTGGTTCCCGACATATGTTTTAAGAGTTTTATTATATATATATATATATATATATATATAAACACATGTCGTGAACTACTAGACCGGTTGTCACCTAATATTGCATATACATAGTACTATGGTAGGCCAGTATAAAGAGCTATAATTTTAATATTTGTGATACTTGTTCTCAAAATGGTGGTTATTCAAATATTTTAGATTGTTAGAGTAATTTATATATACGGAACTATTAAAGTCTTTCAACATACATTCCCATTGCGGGAACTAAATATGCTTATTTACAGGCTATTTTGATTCCCACTGAAAAATAATAAAGTATTTAAATCATATCTCTGAAACTATTCAACCATCAGCCGCCAGATCCAGCTCGTTAATAGTGAAATGGCAGGCATCCTAGCGATAGATGATTTTAGTAAATCAGGCCTTTACATTCAAAGCTGTAGGTTTGTCCGCTGTACCAACTAGACAATTAGAATTATTTTAAAGAAAGTTTTTATGCTGGCAACATTGTCTAGACAACTATTAAACTAATTAAATAATAATTTTTTTCTGCCATTCTGTAGAATAGTGGCACCTGAAATGTTAAACTTTCAATATATATTTCGGAAACAACCGAAACGAATCCCCGCGTGTAAGTAAATAGCATGTAATGCTATTACGGAATGCATTAATTATGACACTTCAAACGGATTAGTAACTAATATTCTAAATGACTTTCTCAGTACAAGATGGGCTCCGTATTATATCTATAGAACAATCAAACCGACATTCTCCTTCTCATGCTTAAGTATTTTATTGTTTGCATTAAACACACTTATTAAGGAGGTTCTTAGTTTCCCATGTTGAATCACGTCTCTTGAAAATATCATAATTGGTGTATTCTCAAACAGTTCCCACCACCTGTACAATGCAAACTGTATAAATTAATGCCATCTATGCTGATGTAGGGTACACGGTAAGTACTTTTAAAATGATTTAACTTAGTCGCATTTATCTGCAGTAAGTACTACGCTGTGAAAAACTATAGTAAACTTCTTAAAGTGTAAAGAAAAGTATTTTAAACAATGCGTGATATCAAAATTTTGCCATACATCAGGCTGCAGATTTAGGAACGTTTAGCGTTGCTAGGTAGTTTAGAAAGATGCGGCCTCTCCTATGCTGTTGATACTTTCTTAATCAAACGTTTGAACATTACCGTATATCTAGGAAAAAACAAACTTTACCATTCGCGCCACCTTTACACTGATGTGGTAAATTTCAGAATAATTTATTAGAGTGCGTGCGCATTAAATTCACTAAGTTAACTCCTCTATCTCCCTTAATGTTATAACGTGCTACAACAAGAAAAAAATATCGTTAAAGGGTTGCGTTATATTTCAAGAAATACTCTAACGATCAAATCTGGTGAAAAATTCCTTCTGCTTGCAGTTTATTGATACGTGTATTATCTTCGTTTCTTTCAGCAAAACTACTTGCATACATGTGTAGAATAAAGTAGGCTTATGAACTTTATACGTAACTAAATTGTTACTCTGTAGGATATAACATATCAGATGGCCTATTCGAAAGATGTAGTAACTTGAGTGTGTAGTCTATACNATTGTTACTCTGTAGGATATAACATATCAGATGGCCTATTCGAAAGATGTAGTAACTTGAGTGTGTAGTCTATACCGAGGGCAACCACAGTAGTTGGTGCGGTTCAGCATTCGATGTGCGTGCCCTTCGCTGGAGCTTGGTTGAGTCGAGTGGTCGGAAAATATTATCGCAGACGTTAAAAAGGCATATTTATCATTGTTAATCATCCATAATAAGAAAGTTAAAATTCAATAAATTAATAGCTTGTCAAAGCTGTGCAGCTAAACCACTACTAAATGTGGTTGGGTAAATGTACAAACCGTATCCATTCATTTATTGATGGATTTCCAGATTTTTTTTTTTCGACGAAAACGTTTTTGTTATATTCGAAACTTAGGGATTTAAAAAGAGTTAGTCAAAAAAATTTGTCAGTTGAGCAACATAGACTATAAGTATTTATATCAATAAATTGTAATTTGGTAAACAGTGCCTGCGAAGTGTCACTTCAGTTTAACTAGTTAATTGCATAACTGTGAATAAGTCATTAAATAAGTACTGTGATAAATTTACATTTGATGAAAGTTTGTTATAATTTGTACTTTCTTTCTTACCCTCAAAACACTACTGCGACGATCCAATTTAAAGTCGAATATTCACGTGCAATTGTTTAGCCACGATGTTTATAAAAGTCTATAATTATAATATTAAGAAGTGCAGACGTTTTCCATTATATTAGGCAAGTTAGATGCTACTAAATTTCCTGCATATATTTCTGTAAGGAAAGCCAACATTTGTCTTGTTAAATTAGCTTGAACATGGTCGCGTAGTTTACTGGTTTCATTTCGGGCAACGTACATTACAGTCTCCTTGCTAAAATTCCACATGAGAACGTCGACGGACACATATGTCGCAGGGAAATAAAATATGTCGGAATTTGAAAGGATGAAAGGGGAAAAAAAATTAGTTTATTACAGAGGAAAATCTCCTTTTCCATATTCTATCAAGGATCTTGCGTCTATTGACGGATTATCTGGGACCAGGAATGGATAGGATATAGTGATTATATAGCCGTTTGAACTCTATTTCTAGTTAAGTTAGTTAGTCTAATAAATCTCAAATAAATAAATTTAAATATATATTTTTAGAGATTAATGCCACACTTTTAAAACAAAACTTTGAGAAAAAAAATTTACTACCAGTAGGAATGGGTGCAACAGAAAAACGAAAATTATTCCCTCATTTTGCATTTCAATATCTTATAAAAAATTTAATCTTCAAAATTGATGGGCAATGGAATTGGAGTCCACGTTATTAATGTAACAGTTTTAATAGACGTATCACATACTGGTTGTGCAAAAAAATAAGGACGAAGTGGAGAAATCAATGCAACAGCGGAACAAACAGTCAGAACTTTCCGTAAAATGTAACATAAGGTATGATACGGCATGCGCATATAAGCAGTGCGACGTACTGTGGACTTGGGCGGAAAGTATAAAGCATGCAACCAGCGTACGCTCAGTATAGCAGTGGAAGATATAGCACAGGGGACATCGGGTTGAAAGACGTCGAGTTTCTGTCTGATGTCAGATATGGCCAACAGACAGTCCCATAGAAAACATCTGATAGACTTTACATGAGGTCGGATTTTTGGGATGTTGGGTAAAGGTCAAAGTGTGACTAGTGTGGTCGAAGAGCTGGGGATCGCGCACAGCATCGTGTTACGAGCATAGATGGCATTTCGAAAGACAGGAACAGCTGTAGTGGTCGTGCAGAGCAACCACGGCGGTGGTTGACCGGAATATTCTCCTACAGACAAGGAGAGATCGACAGCAGACAGCGGGCGAAACCACAGGACACCCGCCACCGCACTAATGAAAGCCCGATATCGCGTTATACAGTGACCAGGACACTGCACACAGGCGCCTCGTTGGTTCGGCGACCAGTATGGCATATGCCGTTGACGCTTACCCACGGAAACGGCACTTTATGTGATGCCAGGAACAGAAGGACTGGGGAGCTCAGCAATGTGGTCGAGTGTTCTTTACTTATGAGAGCCGATTTAGTCTTACTGGCGATTCTGGATGTCCATACATCTGGAGAGAGCGGAAAACATGCAATCACCCCTCCGATGTCGTCGAAAGGCACTGGTTTGAAGATTGACTTTAAGGGAGGCATAGTGCTTGTTGACGGTACGGAGCTACTCATCTTTCAAAGAAATTCAGACACTGGTGACTGCTATTTCACCGAGGTTCTCCTTGTTGTGAGTCTCAGTTCCTCTTCGTGGAGGACAACGCTACATATCATCGTACAGTGGCTGTCGTTAAGCTGATACAGAGTGACGATAATCGTCTTATGGATTGGCCCACACAGTCTCCAGACCTCAATCCAACCAAACACGTTTGGGGTGTTATCGGTAGACACCTAGTAAAACGTCGCCAGCCACCAGCAACTTCTCCGCAGTTGCGATCAGCGCTACGAGCGAAATGGGCTATGATTCCTCAAGAGCTCGTTTTCAACCTCATACTGAGCATGAACATATTGGGCACATCCTGCATCGCAGTCAGGAGTGGTCATATTCCCTACTAAAGACTGCATTTGTATCGTCTGCCTCTGTCACATGGACTTTTCTGTGTTCTGTCCTGCTGTGCTCGGGACCTCATTTTGAATACGGGTTTTTTGTAGCCTCTGGATTCCTTTATATGTAAGTGTCGTTGATTTTTCTCAAACTCTTACGTCTGGAAGATGTTATGATAATGCTTTTGTACCTATAAGAAAACCTGTCCCGTTATTAATTTTTGCACACCAGTGTATTTTCCAATAAATAATATCACGCAAATGACTCTTTCCTCTACCAGAGTTAAGGTATTTGTACCAGTTTAGGCACTATACTAGAAAGTAACAATTTCAAATCAAATTGTAAAAAATTATATGTAAGCCCAAAGTGGAACGATGCTACGGGTAAAATACATAAAGAGGCCATAGAATGAGTGATTGAAACAGCCACGAAAAAATTTCAGTAGTGTCAAAATCATGTTCTTACCACGTGGCAATTAATAGGTATGTAATCTCTGTTGACTTATTTACAAGTGTGATTTTAAGTTACAAAAATAAGAATGTCGTAGACGCAAACAATGGGAAAAATAACATTTTCCCATGTGAAAGTCTAAAACAAAGACATTCAGAAAGATGTGGTTGTGTAAATTAATGGTAGGTTATGCAAACGTGTCTGTTAGTGGTGCGTTTATCTCAATCCTGACGACGCGACGGTTCTTTACCTCGTGCCTTGAAACTCGCATCGCGGCTCAACCCGGCCGTAACATCAGTACAGTAGAACTGGATTGGTCGGCCCTGGCAGTTTTCACATGCTCGGCGGCTGTCGCTGCGTAGGAAGCTCCTCCTATCTCTCTCTCTCCACACTGATCCATCTCCTATTCAACTACACCACCCGCCCGGCTCCCGAATTACCTCACCGGCAAAGTTTCGGCCGGCGCTTTCTCACGCGCCCCGCGCTAGAGGTCCCCCCACTCCCCCCTCCCCCATTCACCGACGAGAGTTCAACCTCTCGTTTGCTTAATCGACGGGATATGCGGGCCGAGCGGAGAAACTCCAGTCGTCACTGCCGAGGCCTCTGCTCTCTCGCCCTTCACTTGGCTCCAGGGTTCCAGCACCGATAATAAAAAAAAGTTCTCGGCACTGTTTCACGGTCGTCTGATGGCTAGAATTGAAGTTCTTGAATTTCGCAATTTTTTTTTTCATGGCAGGCTAGGCATCAAGCATGTACACTGTGGTGTTCCGTTTACGGTCGGATCACAGTGGTTCTAGCACTCCCACTTGAGCCAGTAATAAAGAGAAATATAACATGACCATTTCAAGATCAAACGAACTTGCATTAAAAAAAAAACGCGACGTTCCTAAGAGTATTGCCCATTCTCGGTTACTTCAAACTTTTCTGAAGCCCTACTAATGTTCTGCTTTAAGGACATCCCTCCTCATGCCAACAAAGCTTATCTAAATCTAGAAAATTATACCAAAGGGATCACGCACCGCATTCGTGCGCACTTAGTGTAATTATATTTTGCATGAGACCTATTTCTTACTAGGCAATACCGACACACATATTTTCTCCCTGGCTTTATTCATATTGATTATAAATGAAGATATTCTATGTTAACATAAGTTTAAAACGCTTGTGACATATGAGATATTTCGGAAACAATCAAACACTTCATACATGGGGTGATTTTCCCAAGGTTTGTTCTAAAATGTGTGAAGAAACCACGAATTAACTACACGGAAATGAAGCAGTCGTACATNTGATTTTCCCAAGGTTTGTTCTAAAATGTGTGAAGAAACCACGAATTAACTACACGGAAATGAAGCAGTCGTACATATATGCTGTTTACGGTAAGGTGAGCACTTTTGGGCCCATAGTTACTTTTTCTTTCAGCAATTTTTTTATCCTTATAACCACCTTTTAAAATAAATATTGCCATGTAAGAAATAAACGCATTGTGTGTATTCCACCGCACTCGGAAGCTAACGCCCAAGGCTAAATTATAATATATTTATTGCCTATTATTCAAAAAGAGAGGGCTTTCAAAAGTGTTCACTTTATCATGAATACTCTAGTTATACCACAATTCCAGCCGCACATGCCAGCAACATGTTGCAAAGTCGTTCGTCAGTCAGCGCTTGGTAACCTATTCGCCAGCCGGCTGCTCAGCCAATAGGGAACCTCCCGCAGCAAGCAGTAGCCAATCAGACACAAGGACCGTTTGCAAATCCTCGCACTGCCACTCGGCGAATCGATATGCTCATGTCAAAGGAACCGCCCCACCATTTCGTCTCTGCGCACTTACCCACTCTGTTTTAGCAGTCCGTGAATAAACAACTGGGGTGGAGTGGAGATGAGAGCCAATTACAGTGAAGCGAGGTGAGTATGGAGCAGCGCCGGAATGCCAGTGCGGGAGGAAACGGGCGATCCCCGAGAAAACGCGCCAACCAGCGGTATCGTTCGGTAGTTTCCTACAGGCGAAAATCTAGGAGCAACCTCGCCGCGAAACGAACAAAGCAGAATAAACATTGGTTTCTTCGTTTGTGCTACCGATGTCAGTGTTCGGTGCGTACAATTGTTTGAACTGTTTTGAACAAGTGTGGAATGTACCGCCGATGAATACGCTTTCTCTGTTTTGAGTTATATTTGTGAATATTCATCACCAAAACATTAATGTTTCATTCTGAGTAATTAGATTTAAATTAAAACTTAAGGAAATTCCTTCCATCTGATTAATCTGAGGTTTTACCCGATAGTTATTATGGCATTTCCCTTATTACGCATAAGGCTTTTTTTCGCTGCCGTACTTAGGAAACTTAGACATAAAAGCACGTTCCTTTTTTTATACGCTGAATTATTTTTAAAGTTTTGGCGATAGCATCGGACTTGCCGCCGTGATGAACGCAAATCCCACAATGTAGTATTTAGGTATAATCCATTCACTGTTACTTCACGCTTTTCTGAAACCCTGCTAAACTTTTAATTCCAGGATATTCCTCCGCCTCGTAAAAACTAAGCTTAACTAAGTCTAGAAATTAACATTAAAGGACAACTCACCGAATTCGTGCACACTCAGTTGTAATAACATTTTGCATGAGAACTAATTCTTACTAGGCGCTACCAACATACACGTTTTCTCGCCATTTTTATTCGTATTTTTTATAAATGAAATGCTTTAATTTATAAAGAAAATATAGGTATAACTTTAATTAAACGAAAAATAAGATACGTTTGTGTTAACAGAGGGACAAAAGGTTTGTGATACATGGCATATTTAGGAAATAGCTAAACAGTAAACACGTAATACATGGGGTGATTTTTCAAAGGTTTGATTCAAAAAGTGTGAAGAAACCGCGAATCGACTATAACCGCAAATCCCACCGACCACGAATGTCACGACCGCGGGTCTCACATAGCCACCGCTGCGGTTCACTGATAATCGTTTTTCAATATCGCCCCGATAAACGCTAACCATATCGATGTAAATATGATATATCGTTCCCATAAATGAACAGCATAACCAAGCATGGGAAGCTAAAGGATTTCCAGCTCCGATCCCTCTTCCCCAAAACAAAATTACAGCACTATGATAATGTCTCACTTTTAAGGTATATCCTATTCGCGCATTCTTCACACTTTTTGAATCGATCCTTTGAAGAATTATCCCACTTATGACGTGTTTTGTTCTTTCCTTAGTATGTCAAGTATCGCAAGCGTTTTAAAATTGTGTTTATGTAAAAGTATTTTATTTTTAGTTTAATTCAAATTTTACATGTGTTTTATTTGCCGTTAAATTTCATTTATAATTAATAAGAATAAAATCAGCCAGAAAATAGGTGTTTTGGTTACGCCTATTAAGAAATAATTATTATGCAACATATTATTACAACCGAGTGCGCACGAATGCGGTGCGTTGTCCCTTTGGTGTAGTTTTTTTTTTAATACTTGGTCAATCTTTGTTTGCATGAGGCGGAGGAATAGTCTGGGAGTATAACTTCAGCAGAGCATCAGAAAAGTTGGAAGTAACCGTGAATGGATTATATCGTTAAAATTGCATGCGTTCACACACAATCGTTTTATATACTATTATTATTGATGTTTTTTTTACATTTCGCTTTTCTCCATTTTCGGCACGTGGGCGAATAATTCTGGCCCAAAACTACCGTCATCCATCAGCTGCGGCTGCTGCTCGGTTGAAAGACGTTCTGTTTGCCCAGAGATAGGTACCGGTTAGTTTCCTGGTAAGCAGCTAAGTTCTTCATTTGCTGGTGTCGCATTACTTGTGGTCGAAACCTCGCCTATTTCACGCAAGTGATCACAAGTACCACAGCTCATCGTCTGTCGTTGGTCTATTCGGCGCGTACCGTGAGTGTACAACTGCGAACGAACACCAGTGCGCCTTGCAACCAGGCATCAGACGCCCACAGCGTCTATAATCACATAGTATCAGCCCCCTACAAAAATACTAACTACTCTCTTGCCACAAAGCAATGGAAATGAACTAAAAAATATTGTAGACGTTAGAAGCATCAATATCGAAGCCTCGAAATATTTTTAATGGGAATATTATCATTAACTGTAATTTCATACATTACTGTAAATTCGATAATTTCGTACCCCTACAGTACATTCCTACTACAAAAAAACCAATAGAGGGTGAGTTGCCCTTCAGTAACTGCAGGATGAGTCCGATAAACTCCAACTAACTCAGCAAGCATTTTCGTTATGAGAAAATAATTCGTATATATATATATATATATATATATATATATATATATNAATGCTTCCTAAGGAAGGTACGTTTATTTCAAGTTGGAGCTTAAACACAATTTTATTGTAAATATTACACAAAGTATTTAAATGGAGCAATTATCTTCACAGCAATGTGTGAATTCAACGGATACCTACAACCACTGCAAAGAGATGCTGCCACAGAATAAATATGGATTGCACCTCTTATGTTGCATAAAACTTCGTGATTCCAAAGTTCAATTGGTTTTTCAATGACAGATAATTAATCAGCTCGCCATAATTAACGAAGTTGTCTATGTTATCACCTTAAATCCTGCCGTTTTCAAAGAATTAAAGCGTACATTTCGAAACCATTAAATAATTTCAACCGGCAGGTGCGGAACACTCAACATACTCTATGTGGGCTTTATTAAGAATTAAAATTACCTTTTTTTCGCATGTATCTCACTAATTTATTTAATTTGGAGACAACCGACATGTGTTCTGCAGATGTCTTTAAGCCTTTCAGACCGTCTTCAATTTATGGTTTCGGGTGTTGCAAACAAGAAATTATATTATGTGTGCTGTACTTAAGTCGACACATCACTTGTATCGTTGTCACTGTCAAAATTAACCAATTGGTAATAATGCCAGTTAGGCGGTTTGAGGATAATTTACCCACAGGTAAGATCATTAGTCATTGAGCTTCGCAGTGTGCTGTACCGGCCAAAAACACGTGCGTAATGTGTACAATTGTTTACACTGGATAGAATGGATTAATGTACGCCTGCCAATCCACACCCGCCCACATCAAGTGTGTTGAGTATTGATTATCTGCCAGGTGATATCACTTAATAATTTCGTAATTTATACTTGAATTCCTCGAAAGTGGTGGCATTAAGGGTGATACCACAAGACGAACTAAATTTTTTTTTGTGACAACATTTGACGACGACGGGAATTGCAGTTGTAGTTATTCGTACAATTACACATTTTACCGAGGATTAATGTTCTATTTTAAATACTATGTGTAATATTTACACTCAACTTGTATTTTAGTTCCATCTTCGATGAGGTGTGTACCCGCCCTTAGGAAGCATTTTAAACCATTAGTCGTATACATATATTTTCGATTATTTTTTCATAGGGAATATGCGGAAGGAGTTTGTCGGTGTTTTTCAAACTCAGCCCGTATTGCTTTAAACGATATATTTCTCTAAGAGGTACATATTACCCTTGTACTACTTTAAAAACATCGTGCCGTGAACAACATATCCAAATGTCAACCATCCTTACCAGCCACAATATATTGATCATGATATGCTTTTTATTAAACATCCACGCACAGAGGAGATAGATATTGTGACGTCCGTGGTTGAGGAAAATAACGCGCTTTCAGAGGTTCCGGTTTGCTAAACCTGAATGGATTTTCACGTAAGTAATGTGTACTTAGGGGATTCTACTAATGTAGCTTTAAATTGAGTTGCGCCCGACAGTACAAAAAGCAGAGTTCATTATGAAGAAGTACACACACTACCAAAAGTGTCAGAAAAGTTCAAATTAATTTGAATTCGAAAGAAGAGAGAATGAATTTTGTAGCACTCGACATTCATTGCTAGAATTTTCTTATTTAAATAAAATAAATTTTTAAGAGTTTATTTCAATTTTAAAAAACATATTTCCATTTGGGATTTTTAGAAAACGCATTTTGCATTACCCCATTTTTTTTTCTTAAAGAATATAATTACAAATATAACTCATATATTATGTATTAGAAAATAGTAATACCGTTGTCAAATATTTTAAACATTTAATTCATTCCAAACATGAAAGTTGCCATCTTTGTAACTGAAATGGGTATGCGTAAAATTAACAATTATAAATATTTGTTTAGCACTTATTTTATAACATATAATGAGAGTAATTTTTATGATGGTCTTAATCGATTAAGGGGGCGGGTGATTGCAAAATGTTCTTTATGAAGTATCAAGAATGTAAATACGCTTTAGTTTAAGTAATTAGGATCATAATATAATTTTTAAACATACAAATATGGAAATTTTAGCAAAATTATATTTAGCGTTACAAAATATATACTTTCTTCTTTCACATACAACTTAAGTGTAACTTTTCTGACAATTTTAATAGTGTGCGCGCTACTTCTTAATGAAAGCTACATGTTGTACAATCGGGTGCTCTCCTCAACTGGAAGCCACTCAACTTATAGCTTGGAGTACATCAGTAAAATTCCTTACGTACACATTACCCATGTGAGAAACCTAACGGGACTTGTCAACGAACAAGTGGAGAGCTAGCAACTAAGCACTAGGTGAAGTACGAGTATAGACCAGTAAAGTGAAAACTAATAGTTATATATTTATGCACATTATGCATTCAGGCCGAAATTAGATCTTGTGACAAAGAATTACACGCGCATTTCCTTACCCAGATAATAAGCAATCTTGCGGCAAGTTTGGTATTTGATTTGAATTGCCTTGCTGAGCTAACTTATCCTAGCATGTGCGAATAGATCTTGATTCGTGTCAGATTAAAAATAATTTGAACGTACTTGCTAATAGCAAGCAAGCTCGCAGCTACCCAAGGCAAGTTTGCAGTAAGATTTACAAATCAAGCTTGCTACAAGCTTATTGGTGTGTGTACGTAGAATAGATAGCTTGATTCAAGTTTGCTCGCTTACCTAGGAACCTTGATACCAGTTTGCAAGCTTGTAATGACCAACTCAATCGAAGCTTGAATCAAGCCGGTTGGGCTATCGAAGTTGTGACAGGTAGGCTAAGTGGAAATCACGTGGCAGAAACCATACACACAGCGCGGTCTGTAGTGCTCGAGCCAGCGACCTCTAGTTGAGCTGAGAAATTCAGCTCCTGGAGAGGCGAAACTAAATGCATATGGAACAGCGACGGCCAACGGCAACGTCCGCCATGTTTTGCACGTGCGAAACCGACTTCGGACAGACCGCATATGCTACCACATGACTCTAAAACGCCTGGTGATTTTATTACGCAAGAAAATAACGTTATAAAAAATCTCACGCTCTTGAATGCTTGGGATTCTGTGTAGATTTAATCGCGTCACTAGGGACAACTTATTTTAGCGAAAAGAGTTATCCACATGTTAGATTCCAATACCCTTCCGCTACTACAGCGATTTCATTTCGCTCACATAACTCATTGTTCCTATAAAGTTACATCCAAACAACTAACTAAAGGCTGTTCACGGTAAATTGAGCACTTTTGAAATCAACCTTTGAAATATGTCCCTGCCTCTGCCTGCATGTATTTAAACGGAAATGCTTACTAACATGCACCCAGTAAAGTTGGTAACAAATCAGGTAAGGAGTTCCATCTCTTAACGCAGAATAAAAGGTTTTCTGTAAACATTTTTGAATACCGAAATTATTCCTCTTGCCTGCTGTTTATATGCATATAAGTATAAGATTTAGGAAATTTGTACATCATTTACTTTTGTCATAATTTCAGAGTTTTACTTGACCAAGGCATGAATGAAGTGATAAGGCTCATGGCGATGTTAATTTTACTTATGTTGGGAAGAATACACAATGTGCATACAAGTACGTATTAAGCAGGACTTTCTAAAGTGCTCAGTTTACCGTGAACATGATATAGTCACGTAATATATTCAGAGCAGAATATAACTTTTTGATAGGGCCCGTTTTTTAAACCTCAAAAAATTCAAGTAATTATTGTAGCGTACTTTTCTGTTTACGTGGGAATTTTTGTAAGTGTATCGAACAAGTGGCAAAATCTTACCGTCTGCTTGAGTTCTCTGATTTTTTTCATTACTCACGTAGTACATATTGACAGTCTGTGAACGAATTTCGTACTTATTAAGGTCTTAGCTATTATTTCCTTTTTCGACCATATGTATGTAAGGATAGCCACATTCAAAGCCTTCCCCTTCTGGTGTTCACGGCTGTGGAACCACTGGAACTTCACAAATTTATGGGTTTTTTATTTATAGGTGTCGTGAAATAACCACAAGAAGAAGGCCATCGAATACATGTAGACTGCTAGTTGTTGAAAGTTAATGTAGCACCCAAACTGCTCCCACGCAGACTGGTTATTTCCAGTACCACCTAGCAAAGCATATGTCTTCAATGGTACTGAGCGCCAATGGAGAACTTCACAATGAGCGGTTGAGAGCTTTCGAAAGCCCTGTTCAGGATCTGCATTTCTATCCGCTGCGTGAACTTCCGCCCCACGCCATGGCTCCGCATGTCAACCAAGCGAAGCGTGAAATTGTTAGGAACGTAGAATAAATTTGAATGAATTTCTATCCCTGCCTCGCTGCTAACTTTGCTGGGGGCACGCCAGTCCGCGTTCCCGTCAAATAACATGCAATTACGGACGGAGAAATTTTGTTCAAATGTTGGTATTAAAAGTGCTTATTAAACCGCGAATCAGCTAGTCGCTTCTAGTAATACATATAGTTTACTCCATGCCATTAATTGTTAGCAAGGGGCCTGTGGCCAAACGCCGGGAACGTATAAACGTAACTCTACCTACTTTGGGGCCTTGGTGGCTGAGCGGTTAGACTGCTCGCCTCACACTAAGGCGAACCAGTTTCAATACCCGGCCGGGTCACTACCGGATTTTCACAAGTGGGAATCGTGGTGGACGATGCCGCTGGTCGGCGGGATTTCTCTGGGATCTCCCGTTTACCCGCCAGTAGAGGGATTACGGGGACTTTAGCACATCGGGACCTGGGACTGGAGCGTCGCATCTCTTCGTGCTCTGTCATTCCGGTCAGCTGGCGGCCATCTTGTATCCAAGTGACCTTGACGCGGACCTTGGCCCTGGTTACCCCTCACCTTGAAAACCCAGAAAATCTGAAAAATCAAAAAATTCTAAAAATTCCAAAAAATGTTTATAAAAAATTATATTAAAAATATAAAAACATTATATAAAAAATTATTTAAAAATTATTTAAAAAACTTAAATTTCCGTAGGTGGTCCACATTGGTAAGTGCGATCCGCCATATTGGTAGGCGCCACAGCCACCGTCAGCCATCGTGGAAGTTGCAGCCAGCCACCATTTTGGTAGGTGCAGTCCGACATATTGGTAGGTGCAGCCGTCCGCCATTTTGGTCGGTGCAGTCCACCGTATCGGTAGGCGTCACAGCCATCGGCCTCCATCTTTTTTTGTTCGTTATTGGTTTATACATTACTGGAGTTTGTCTCTCACCTTTGTTCGACCGCCATCTTGGTTTATGCGATTTTCATTTGTTTTACATTACTGATGTTGTCCCCAGCACCGCGCCCAGCAGACGAAGGACCCCCGCCACTCACTTCTTACAATTTATTTAATTGTCCAATTGCGTCACCCCTGATTCTCATTGTCTAGTTGCCCACCCCTTCCAATTTATTTGATTGCTCCGCCAAAGTTTTTTATTTGCTTATTACTCTGATGTTTTCGGAAACCTTCGTTCAACCAATTAGGCGGTTCCCCTCCACCTCTTCCAATATATTTAATTGCTCCTCCAATGTTTCTCTTTGTGTAAATACTCGAGTGTTTTCGGAAATCTTCGTTCCGACCAATCGGTGGCCTACTTTAATCGTGAGGGCGGACTATTTTTTTCCACTTAAAAATTCTTTGTAAGAAGCAACCTGAGCCACCTCGGGAAATCAGTCATTTTTCGTGCTCTTAGAAATGTACGCGTGTTGTCCGAGCCGCCCATGAAATCTTTTCGGATTTTCGCAAGTGGGAATCGTGTCGGATGATGCCGCTGGTCGGCGGGTTTTCTCAGGGATCTCGCTTTACCCTCCTCGGCTCTCAAGACCTCGATGTTAAGAGCCGCTCAAATATCTCCACTCCATTCAGAGAAAACGGCTACACATATGCAAAAATGCATTATCCACTCACAAAACAAAAAGTGCACAAAGAGGCGGATGGAGGGCTTCAGAATTGCTGGACATTATCCTACAAAATTATGCAAATTGCGAAGTTTTATGATATATATATAAGTTGTTCGTGGTCAAATGACCACTTATGAAAGCCCTGCTTAAGATTTACGTGTATGCACATTGTGTATTCTTCCAGCATATGTAAAATTAACATTGCAATGGTCCTCGACACTTATTCATGAGATGGTCAAATAAAAATTTTTAATTTACGAAATAAAATGTTTTACAGACCGGTAACTCTTACACTAATACGCAATAAACATATCAAACAAAGTAATTTCAGTGTTCGCAAATATTTACCTAATATTTAATTCAACGTTAAAAATGGAACCACTTTCCGTCTGTGGTTACCAACTTTACTGGGTGCGTGCCAGTCATTGTGCCATTAAAATACATGCAAGTAGAGGCAATGGTATTTTTTTTAATGCTGATTTCAAAAGTCCTCAATTAATCGTGAACAGCCTACACAAATTCGCTCATGTCAGAGGACACTTGGGCCTATTGCGCACTGGAATTGATTTTGTTGAACGCGCACCATTTCACGTCCACAGATCGCAGTGGACCGCAGTTTCCTAGCTTGCTTTCTGTTCGACCGAGCCTTTATCATTTGAATATGCCCAACAGACTTTTGATATGAGGGGTTGAAAGTGAGCAATTTCAGATGCAAAAACCTTTGATGATAATTTTTTTTCAACCCTTCAAAAATGCATTAAATGCTAAGTGATAGCACAGCGTCTCACATGATATCTCAGTTAAGATATTTATCTAAGTTCGTGCAAATGAAAACTTTAAAACGTTTGTGGAGGACAAAGTATGCATCACTGGAATCCCACGAGTTATTTCAAGTCCCACCACCAGCCTCAGTTTGGACTACATACCAACGACAACACTTTATCCGTGGGAGTGGAGAGATTTTGGCTGATTATAACATCGAGGCCTTGTGAGCCAGTGGGGAGGGGGTGAGGCGAGTATGGGGCAGCGCAGGAATACAATAACGGGTGAAACGGGAGATCTCCAAGAAATTCCGCCAACCAGAGGCATCATCCGGCAAGATTTCCACATGCAAAATTCCGGGAGCGAACCCGTTGGGAATCAAACCCGGTTCTGCTAGGTGGGAGTCGAGAAGACTGACCACTACACCATCGCGACCCCAACTTTATCTATTCCAAGGTAGTAAAAGAGGTAAATATTTCCAATTACGAAGTCAAAGTCATTCACTGGCTAGTCTGTTCTCGGTACGATTGCGGTAGAATATAGGGTAAATCTATCCTAAACCGTGATATACCTTATATCGTGATAATTCCACACTCTACAGCACGTAAACTCTCGCTCTAGGTGTGCAGCACGCACAACAGGTAAATAACGATATATTTTAAGTAATATCGTTTGTTTTATTGTTTCAACATAGAGTCAAAATATTACTCAGTTGGTTTCTAGTATGAGCTCATACATTCTTCTTGTATTAACTTCGTAGTAAGTTTGCAAAAATTAACCAATGTCTTACCATTTCCGTTCTATTTCAGCTACAATGAAGCCGCTCATTATTCACCACGAAATTTGCGGACGGAAAGAAGAGAAGANCACGAAATTTGCGGACGGAAAGAAGAGAAGAAATAAGAAGGTTGAGTGTGTGCACAAGAGAGGAAATAAATATTCACCTGAAGCTTTGAAGAATGCATTAGAAAAAGTGTTAGTGGAAAAGCGGTCATGTACAAAGCTTCAAGATATTTTCCCGTTCGATGGAGCACATTGAAAGACAATGTAAGATGCAGTGATGGCAATTATGATCCCGTTAACATTCGTAAAATGGGAAGACCATTTGCTCAAACAACATTCAGTAACGTTAAGAAGTGTGCTAGCTGGAAATGGCGGTAAGATTTCGGTCAAATGTACAACTTGTGTCTTCGTACTCATGAAAACGTGTCAAATTATAGGGCCACTAAAACCAATCGCAAAACCCTGGATGGTTTTTACGACAAACTACTGGGTGTTTACGATAACATGGGGACAACTATTACACCTTTCCAGATTTGGAACATTTTTACACATATTAATAAGCTACATATATGTTAAAGTACTTTTTACATAGTAATATTTGCTCATTCTATCGCATTTTGTATTATTAACTATTATTAACGGTGTTCGAAAACAAATTCGTGAATATCACGTAATTAAGTATATATTGTCACGCCACGAAATTAAGTATACATTGTAACGGTATATTTAGTAGTGTATCATGAAACAAGGCATGTGCGTAGTCTATGTGTTGGTCCGTAATCATTTTTAATTTACCCTAAAGTAAACTACTCATTCATGCAGTAAATAGGAAAGCAATATGTACCCAAAATATTATCAGTAATATCACAATTACTAAGGTTAACGTATTGCTGATACTGAAGTTTGATACCTTAGTATCACGAAATATGGTAGGATTGACCTATTTCCGACGGTATTATATAATTTTTAGTGTCTAACGTTGTTATTCTGAATTACTAGTTGCGTCATTTAATACTCGACAATACTAAAATACTTTGTGCACACGTAAGAGTATATGTAGTTACAGATNTTACTAGTTGCGTCATTTAATACTCGACAATACTAAAATACTTTGTGCACACGTAAGAGTATATGTAGTTACAGACTGAATTTTTTTTTTTGTTTTTTGTTTTGTTTCGCGGTGAAAAATTCAATAAGTAAACAGTGTAGTGCAAGATGGCAGACGCATTGGGTTGGGCTGAATTTTCACCATGTGCTGGAAAACATAAAAGTGGAAAACCTTTATAAAGCAGAGAGAAAGATTAGCGATTAATATAAAGTGTAAAGACTTTNTTACTAGTTGCGTCATTTAATACTCGACAATACTAAAATACTTTGTGCACACGTAAGAGTATATGTAGTTACAGATTGAATTTTTTTTTTTGTTTTTTGTTTTGTTTCGCGGTGAAAAATTCAATAAGTAAACAGTGTAGTGCAAGATGGCAGACGCATTGGGTTGGGCTGAATTTTCACCATGTACNACGCATTGGGTTGGGCTGAATTTTCACCATGTACTGGAAAACATAAAAGTGGAAAACCTTTATAAAGCAGAGAGAAAGATTAGCGATTAATATAAAGTGTAAAGACTTTCCTACACACATGTACGTAACTGAAATGAGCATATTTTTATAACATGAAAGCGAAGAGGTCGCGATTCTCACAGCAGGCTGATCACGACGAACGTGTTGATGGTTGGGAACGCAACCCGTACCTTCCAAGTGCCTGGCCCATGCGGGGTTATACACGCAGCCACCTTGAACTGGATAGAGTATACACTCTGATGTGGCATCTTGGAGCTTGTCTCGCTGACGGGGGGTGGATTACTCAACGTACTTGACGTGTGTCCCACTGCGTTGTGTAAAGAAGCGTAAGTGAGGCGGTATCGCCGTCAAGGGAAGGATGTCGATCAAATTTTCCAGTTAACAAGCGAACAGACCCCACCCTCTTTTTTTTTGCGTTCAAAAAAAAAACAACTGAAAAGAACAAATACTTATGTCTACAAGATTTTGAGCTTCCGAGCTGCATTCAATTAGTTGTGGTGTTTCTCGAGTTCGTTTTATTTGATAGGGCTTGTTATGATCGCTGTCTAGTACGAGACCGCTGGAGCGAAACTATAGAGTTTTTACATCTTAAATTATTTCAGGCCACCTTCCACGATATCGCTTTCAAACAAAAACCACTTTGTGGTCTTTGAAAAAAAAAAGAACGATGTTTACAAGACAGCATGTAGGAATAAATTAATAAGAGTTTGTGTTTTTATGNTTTTTTTTTTTAAAAAAAAAAAAAAAAAAAAACTTTATGTTCAAATGTTGCCCGGTAAAATATGCACAAAGTGTTTTCTTAATCGATATAGTGAAAGGTGACAGAGACACGCCTAAACCAATTTAACATGTAAAACTTTTATCCTCGTCACTCAACAGGACCTGCACTAGGCAGCCGCGTTAACTCCACACTTCAAGGATCGCGCCTTCCTGGAGCCTGCACTGCGCTGTACAGTGTTTGAAATAAATAATTTTTTAACGAAACTATTAAACGTGCGTCAAATATACTGATAAACGAAAAGAACATGCACTCCAGATGAGAGCTGTTGAGTACTTTCAAGGCGTCACGTACGTTATAAACACAATTTCACAGCATTCCAACGTCGTTAAAAACAGTTTTTTTTTAAAGTGATATATTACAAAATATACTCACGCGTTAGATACATACAAAACTACTCAAGGGCCCTGCATTGAACCTTCCTACAGACTTTTCACCAGTAAAATGATGGGGTCACCGCTGAAAGTCCAATAGGTATACACAGTGCGACGATAACACTGCACGCCAGTTCAGAGCCTTGCGATTAGCGGCGATGGGGCACTTGATGCGCGTGGCAATGTCACCCTTATCGCTCCCGCGCTTCTCGGTCTCAAACTCGGTAAGAAACTCTATATAGGCAAGAGCCTTAAGGTCGGTGATCTCTATAGGGGGCAGAAATGCACTTATATGTTATATTAATACAGAATGTTCGGAAACACAGCACCCAAACTCCAGATATAGTTTCTTTGGACCAATAGTAGCACACAAGCCCTATACACTTACATCCGGAAACGTATCTTTTTTTCTTGAAATAATTGTGTTCAAAGTTGCGTCGTACAATACCTGCAGAAAAAGGCGATGCGATCATGCAACTTATCCTACATGCATGTTTGCGGCGCCTTGTTCCCCAGGCGTTGTACGCCTTAATTTTGAATAGAATTATTTTTTAAAAAAATACGTTTACGGATATAGACCTATAGGGCCTTTGTGTTACTATTGGTCCAAAGAAACTGTGTCTGGAGTTTGGGCACTGAGTTTCCGAACCCTGTATAACCTTTCTTCTAAAATGCCGCTCACCCGGAGCCTCGGGGTCCGAAGATGGCCGAGCGACAACGTGCGTGGAGGTTGCTGTTTTTCGAGAGTCTTTGTGTGGGCAGGACCACGGGATAGGCGATACACGGAAGTGAAATACGGCGTCGTTGTTCATTTGATGTGGGCGTACCCTTTCGCCGATTGGATGCGCGGGGCTCTGTAACAGACATTGTGCCTGACTGGCTATTGCATGCTGCGAAATATTATCTATCGAGCAACCTTACGCTGGTTCGTGAATGGCGCCGTGTCACGTTGCTCGCCAGCGACGCCATTTTGTTGGTGTGTGCGGCTGGTCAGTTCACTCGTCTAACCCCCTCCCACCACTCGCCTAACCCCCTCCCACCACTCGCCTAACCCCTCTCCCCCTCCCAACCAAACTCAGCTCAATTCTCGGTGGGGTCCCCCCCCGGATTTTCGCATGTGGGAATCGTGCAGGGCGATGCCGCTGGTAGGCTTCGCCCTTGTCGGCTCTCAAGACCTCGTTGTTAAAAGCCACCGAATCTCTCCCCTGCACTCCTTTGACCACATAACCATTTCATTTTACGAGCTAGTGTTACTTTTAAATAAAAATAACATCAAAATTTTGTATTTTATTTCGCAAAAAATAAAGAATCTTACCTCTTGGGGAAAATTTAATTTATTGATGTGGAGAATTACTGCTCTTAGGGGTGACATTAAAAATCTGCAGGTATCTTGCACATATTCTCAGCTGCAGTTTTACAATTGTAGAATACATCATTTTATGTATACTTGCGTAAGGACAACGGTTTCTGACATCAAAAACTTTAAAAATATTATTACCGTCTTCTCGGTTGGTTATGAAAATCATTGCGCAGTGGAAATACACATAGCCACATGGTGGCATACTCGTAACGTTCTTGGAAAGTAAGGAAAATGGTAATGGAGTTTCCTGCTCTTAAAAGAATGTTATAAGGAAATATCCTTTCCCCTCCAATTTCAGTAATAAGCATTCAATTGTACGTCACTCGTAGACACATTCACTCGTTTTATACTTACTAAAGAATGATATGGTATGTAACTTTGACTTTACGATTTAAAATTATTCCTGCTTAGTACAGACATGCTTCTAGATGCATAACAAATAAGGCTCTTGCAAAGTTGTAATTCATACCTCAATACTAAAGATAGTAATAGTAGTAGTATTTTATTTTTATTTGCACAAGAAGTTTCTCAGGAAAATTTGTAATTTTTCAGNCTAAAGATAGTAATAGTAGTAGTATTTTATTTTTATTTGCACAAGAAGTTTCTCAGGAAAATTTGTAATTTTTCAGAGTGTACCCCAACAAGCAAAATCTACAGACTTGCTATTTTTCGAGTTTCTAATTTGAGAAAATTTAAAATCTCAGAGCATAGAACGCAAATTTGGAGGCAAAGGTTGTTCACGGTTATTTGAGCAATCTGAATTCAACCTTAGAAAAATGTCACTGCCTTTATCTGCGTATATTTTAAGGGCGCACTGACTGGCATGTGCTCAATAAAGTTGGTAACAACGGAGGGAAACTAGTTCCGTTGGATTAAAAGTACTAGGTAAACGTAAGTGAATAATGAAATTTTTTTATCTTGCTTTCTGTTCTTTTAATTCATATAAGTGCAAGAATGAGTAAATTTGTAGAAGATTTATTTTTCTTATAAGTTAAGTGTTTCAGATGAAAGAGGCATGCATAAAATGACCAGGCCCATGTCAATATTAATTTTACATATGGTGGAAGAATGCACACTGTGCATACAAGTAGATCTTAATCAAGGCTTTTAGAACTGCTAAAGTTACCGTGAACCGCCTATATCCGACTATACCTGCAGGGAGGCTGTAACAATTGTGTATAAATTTAGGTTCGGTGCTTATCACATGTCTTTTAAAAAGCTATCATTTGTTTTGGTGCGTTTCCTTATAACAATTAATATTTCCATATGTGAAAAATGAAACGTTCTAGAAAGCAATTTAAATTTTTTAATGCTAGAAACCGCCTGGCCTAAAACAACAGCAAGTGAGAGAAGCTACAAACTCCCAGGCATGTAACTTTTCTCAGCGTTGTTAAGGCGCATNGGCCTAAAACAACAGCAAGTGAGAGAAGCTACAAACTCCCAGGCATGTAACTTTTCTCAGCGTTGTTAAGGCGCATCTTGTACAATCATGAAGATTCCGTTGACTTAGCATATCTATGCAAAGCTGTGCGACGTATAACCAGACACAAAGTTAATCAGAACAGCATTTGCTCCGATTACATGCCCGTGGACATCTAGTTTCACGCCACGAATACCTGCAGAGTTCTCGATTGACCGTAGAATAGCAAGGAACACAGAGGTAAAACAGCGGCTTGTACAACAGCCCCACACAAGGCCGCGCGGTGGTGTAGTGGTCAGACTTCTCGCCTCCCGCACAGACGAACCGGTTTAGATTCCCGGTGGGGTCGCTCCTGGATTTTCTCACTTGGGAATCGTGCCGGACGAGTCACTGGTCGGCGAGTTTTCTCGGGGATATCCCGTTTCCTCCGTCCTTACACTTCGGCGTTGCTCCATACTCACTTTACTTCATTCCCATAGGCTCTCAAGACAACGAAGTTAAGAACCACTCAAACCTCTCCACCCCACTCCAGCCGCACACGCCAGCAAAATGGCGTCACAGGTCAGAAATACATCCAAACACCGTTCGCCAATCAGCGCCTGGTAATTTACTCGCCAGCTGGCATACCAGCCAATTGGGAATCTTTCGCAGCACGCAGAGACCAATCAGGCACAATGCCTGTGCCAGAGTCCCTCACGCAGCCAACCAGCGCATGGGAACGCTCGCATTAAAGGAACACACACACGTTTCCCTTGTGCATGCTCTCTTATTATGCGGTTGGGCCATTGAATTCAAAGAATGCCTCAAAAGGGGGCGAAGCTGTAAGATATTTTCCCCGCGTTTCGAGCTAGTATCTCGGGCCCACACGAGGTATGTCTAAAANAATTCAAAGAATGCCTCAAAAGGGGGCGAAGCTGTAAGATATTTTCCCCGCGTTTCAAGCTAGTATCTCGGGCCCACACGAGGTATGTCTAAAATCGCTTCCCGGTCCCCGTGAATTCATAATGTTGCGAGCGAAGTAACACACTAGCCATCCCTATCCCCTGACACTCCATAAGGGCGGACATTTGCATGACTTTCTTAGAAAGAAATGAGCGATGGCTGGTGTGACGTTTCTATAAATCACCGCGGCCCCAGCCGCTTAAGGCTTGAGTTATAACACAAAGAATGTTAGCTTGAGTATTAGTACTATAAACATTTTTTTTTTCCCCGTGGATTTAATACATAAGTTTTTTATCCCTCTTTTTCATTACAGTTGTTTTCGAGAACACGAAAAAAATTATAAGATTTCCACTTGTTAGTAATTAACTTGAAATACAAACAGTAGTTTGTAAATTGCAAATATACGCATCCTCAAAGGATTTAGCTATTTGGTAACACGGTTTCGAAAGTTCCTTCCTGTACACGTAAAAACATACAATGCAAGTCGACCAGTACATAAGTCAGGACACGTTTTATACAAATATGCCCACGTAGTTTTGTCAAAACATGCTGGGACAAAGTAAAGCTTAAAACACGATATAAGCCCACTTTTAGCACGTTCGCTGCTTACGGCCTGCTTGCAGACTGTAATCAGACGCCCTGCACGAGGCTGTGTCGTCTTGGCGAGACACCCCCGCCGACTAATTAATTCGCGAAAGTGGTTACCAGAGATCACTCGAATCGAACATATAAGTTCATAGGTGTTGGTGAGAGTCATCCTGAATAGCGGGCGGCAAACCACTTTGGTTACCACGTTAATGTTGATTAAGTGTAACGTCGAAGAGCGTTAAGAGTCATGTGCCCGGAGCTGTTTCGGCCACTCGATACGCAGAAGCGACGGAGCAATAAGGGCGATAGCGACCCGCGTACTGATCTCCCCGGGCGCACCTACACGCGAGCTTCTGATATAGCGTGCGGTGTTCCCGTTATACCGCTGGAACTGTGGGACAAAGTCTGCACAGAAATTCAGCACATTTCCTTATACTAGTTTCCTATCAGTATATTTTGCGATGAGGCAGTGTAAAATGACAGTTTGTAGCTACATCGGAGAGCTCGAAAGAAACGTTAGCAATGTGCTTAGAGTCTCGAAAGTAGTCTTCGTACCTCGTCTCAAGTGTATTTCCTTTTCGTATATCAGTACATACGCCCCACGTAAATTAATATCGTAAAAAAAAAAGTGTATTCCAAACACTTTGCAGTGCAGTTAGCTCTAGATACACAGTTCTGTTAACTGTTACTCGCACGGTCTGCTCACGCCGTAAATGAAGAATATAATAATATTATTGATCAGTTAGAAGGTTTTATGAGTTATGTGAGAGGCCAATTCATACATTCTCTGACGGCTGCAGTTTAGCAGGTATATAATTGAATGCTCTTACTACCGATATCGATTGACAGTGTGATATACTGACTGATGGTTTCGTTATGGCAGTGGTAGTTACGTCCTATTTAAACGGATTAATCAACCTAGTTAATAAGGTTGATTTTTTCATTTTATTAAAATCAGTTCTCCCTCGAAATAAAATCATTGGTGCGTTCGAACTTCTATCGTAATTTTACACGTTGATGGAACGCTATTCAATTTACAAATGCTGTGAATAATAAATTTTCTAGAAAATAATTTTTGCCAGCTGCGCAGTTAAAAATTATGTTTATATAAAGTCATAAATATTTTAAAAAACATGTGTAGCCAGATATTGAAATAAATTTAAACGAAAGGAATTAGTTAATATTTTTATGTATTCCAGAAACAGAAGCGATGTTTGATTATCTTGAAAATAAAAAGCACACAAAAGGTTTTTTTTTTAATGTTTAAATAAACACAATTTTTAATGCACATAATAAAATACGTTCTCTGTAATTTGAAAAATTATTTTTTCCCGTTTCTGCGAAGCTAATAGTTAATTGTTATTTTCCGTATCCGCGAAAAGAAAAAAATGTTACACTGACTGATAACTATGACATTTAATAATATGCCTTGGAGAATCTAGAGTTTTATTTTGATGACATACACGCCAAGGGATACTGGTTCTGCGCGCAATTTTGTATGGGGAATTTTATTGTCACCAAAATACATGTAAATTAGGATGTGACTCAGTGCACGAAACCACATACGTACTTCTCTTGGAGGGAATACCAACGAGGAACACAACAAGTCCAGTGGAAATTGATGGCTGCGATGGGAAGAGCGGCAGTAGCATTACCCGATTGTGTGTGCGCACAGGGTGTGTGTAGCTGATAGAACATGAACGTGGAGATCATCCCTTGAAAACCCAGTCTAGCGTCCATTCGTTTTCAGAGTACGTAATGCAGAGGCAAGCAGTTTATGGCCTTGGCAGTACACGCTGAGAGAAATACGAGCTAATAATGGGAGTGCTCTCTCTCCGTGGCAGGAGCCAGTTGCGGACTGCGGCCACGCCTCGCGTTTGCAAACGGTTGATGTCGGCGCAACCGCGCGCATTTTTAGTTCATTCGCGGAGCAACCGGTTTTCTAACACTGCAACCGCGCGTTCAGAATAGACGGTTCGCTTAATTTTTCCTTCCTCGACATCGCACTCGTTCTGTTTACACAGTTTCAAACTGCTGGCCCTGTAAGATAAACTGGACCGTTGGCGAGAGCTTGAAATGCGCTACGTGCTGGGTTGGACTCCTAATAGTTTCTTCTTCCTCTCGGCAAAAAGTCTCTTCGGCTCACAAAGCAATTCATCTCCCGCCGTCTACAAAACACTCGCTTGGCGAGACCAGAAGCTTCTATTTCCTCTGTAAGAAAAACTGTTTTCAATTGAGAAGTTAGCATACAAATGCCAACTTTCTGATTCCTAAAGGAAAATCTTAACCGCTTTTATTGTAGGTATCGTTAAAAGATACAGCTTATGTAGTGTGGCGGGTTCGCATAGGTTCGCATATAAAGTGGATAAAATCTCAGTTTCTTTTTAATTTGTTTAATGATATAACTAAATGTGCTGTTGCTATGTCTACGTTAATTGGTTATCGTCGCTTGGATATTATGTAAAATAAGAAAAAGCGCATTGTTCTCCGAATACTGGCACTTAGTAAGCAGAAGAAACCGTTTCTGAAACATAATTACTATCATGCAAATCTGTAACAGGTAGAGATACGTTTCAAAGTTGCGAGGTTTGTTGTAGTTTGACTTTGAAATCTTAATTAAAACTCTAACGTATGATAATTTTGTATTTCTGCCAACTTATTAATTTGTTTACTTTATTTCCACTGCAAACTTAGTGTATAAATGTATTATTTGCCTGACAGTTATATTGGCAGATTTCTTCGTTATTTAGTAGCTCTATGAGTTTATAATGTTTTACAAATATTTGTTTATTTTATTGTTTACATCTTTGACTGCTATTTTAGAGTTGAGTATGACCATATATTGAAATATTTTCAGAAATGTTACATTAATTTAATGTTTCAATGCAACTTTTTAAAATAGTAGTGTTAAACAGATTGATAAAGAAATATATTTCAGTGTAAACATTGACCGATACTTGGCAGTGTAGTACAATACGTAATATAATTAGAAAGTGAATTTTTGGAAGTGCTTCACCTTTTGTGATATAGGAAATTCAAACAGGCCTGTGTTGAAAAATTATCTTTGTTCTTGGAACTTTTAAGTCGGCGTAATGGATCCTGAAGCTCATAGGAAATATATTGAAAATTTTTTATTTAAAGTGGATCCTTTAAGCAAGAATTATTCAGGACATTATTTTATGCTGCCGTTGTGCGAGTGGCGTAAAAGAAAGATGCCCAGATAGTTAATCTGCAGAAAGGGGCTATCTGAGATGCAGCAGGTCCTGTTTTATAGCAATAAAATTGCTATCACGAACTACGAGAACTTCTTGCTCCAGAATAACTACAGTTCCAGATAAGTAAAGACCGAAATAAGTTGCAGAGGGCAGCAGTCCGATATAATAAGATTTCTCAAATTTAGTCTTCAAGAAATCTACATAGCCCTTTCTATAAAGCCTTACTTATAAAATTTGCCCACACTTCCTTCAGAAGTATAGACCTAATAATTCTACCTATATATTTTATAAATCTGAGAAGCCGAGGCAATAAAAGTTATTTGCTCATTAATGAAGTAGAGCCAAGTGACATGTTTTGTAAATTAGACATTGTATAATATTTTTAATAGTGTGAAAAGACTAACTTACGCTGCCAAATGCAAACTGATATTAAAATTTTATTCTGAGTTGAACTTTTTAAAATTTAGCTGCATGTATTCTTATATCTCAACATTGATTGCTTATATTTCTTCACCAAAATTTCAAATGCAATAATTAAACGCTCCTCAATAATTGAACTGATTTATTGGTTGGTAGTTTGCTCAGTAGTGGCATATTTTTTTATAATAATTTTAGTGTTGATTATAACTAATCTCTTGTTAATGTGGTCATTCTACTACAATGTTACTATTATTTTCACTTCAATGACAACTTGCTTCGTTAACAACTACTTCCGAATAATCACACATACCGCAATACACAACAATGTACACTTCAGTGTCAACTTTCGTGGTGCATTAATATCAATTTCAGAGGAGTTCCATTCCTGGGGCGTTTTCTAAATATACACAAATACGTATATCCATCTCAGTGACTCCATTAGCGTGGGGCGATATACCACATACACACTAAACCTTTCAGCGTTCACCAACGTGGGAGAGTTATACTCATTTCAAAACTAAGAGGCCGCGGTGGTGTAGTTGTAAGACTACTCGCCTCCCACCAAGGCGAACCTAGTTCGACTCCCGGCGAGGGATCGTTCCGGACAATGCCACTGGTCGCCGGGTTTTCTCGGGTGTCTCTTGTTTTCCCCCACCCTTGCATTCCAGCACTGCTCCATACACACCTCGTTTCACCTTCGTCGGTTCTCAAGACGTCGATGTTAAGTGCCGCCCAAATCTCTTCACTCACTCACTTAATTAAAATTGACAAAAGTTTTTTCATTAAACGGCAAGGCTACTTAATTCTGAAAAATAAAACGCTTGAAGATTGTCTTGAATACCTTACAGAGTTTTTTAAAATAAATGGTAATACAAAATATTCTGCTACACGTAAAATCCTCTCGAGTATCACAATCGCACGTCTTTTGGGAAAGTTACATTCCCGAAGGTTTGAAAAACGGTGAACAGAAATGTGCTAGACATGTCTTTAGCAAACTGGAACAGACAATATGAGCACTGTTTTCTTACATAATTACCTTAATGATTCTAATTAGGCAATAAAATTAATTTTGTGATGAGTGTGGTATTCGAGTGTATTCGAGCAGTAGAATTAGAATATAGTCACCAATAGTCCCAGTAAAAAAAATTTTAGTTGAATTAAATAAAAAAAATTCAGTTTTTCGAGCTCATTTGTAACATTTAAACTGAATTTTCACAGTTATGCGATATAAATATCATGCAGACTATAATTACTTAACATTTTTAGTAATGTACTTTACTGGAGCGATATTTGACTGTTTTCGGTCTGTTATTCGCTATAATGTTGTACCGAGAAATTTTCCATGTATGTTTCCTACAAAGAAACAGCAATAATAATAGGTGTAGGGATAACTTATTTTTAATACCAATCCCAGTACGAACTTTTATTTTTCTTATTTCTAATTTATTTCAGTTTCCTTGTTTAATGCTACTAGTTAAATATACTGCATTTTGAATTATTTCATAGCCTATTTCAAACATAAACCTGCCGACGAGTCATAATGATGACTGGATATATTTCTTAAACTCTGTCGAAATCTTTTCTAGCATTATTTATAAGAAAAGATTTGTTTACATTAATATTGGATCCAGTGTACAATTCAAGTAAATTAACATTTAACTTATCGCATGAAAAAACTAAGTACCCAAAAAAAATTTCCGAGCATCACTTATTTCAAAGTGCTAAGAAAAAATACTTTAAACCTGACCAGTAAAAATTAAATAGCTAATTAAATAAAATGCAGTTAAATTTACAATTTTTAAAACACTGTAAATAGTTTCTAGAATTTTTATGTGTATCACATTTTATTTACATTTCGATAATATTTTTAGCGTTTGACAGTTCATGGTTTACAATATTATAAACCTGCCTGGTATTGAGTTAGTTAAACTATTCAGAACTGTTTATTGAAACGCTGTAGTTTTTGTTCGTAGATTTATGATGTTCGGAAACTTTATTAGGAGCAGTTCGCATCCTGTTTGCCGAATCGAGCGATACAAGAGGAGGGGTGGAGACTAAGCAGGAACGACAGCGGAAAATAAAGAGGCAGCGGGGAGAGAGAGAATCCGGATTTCATTTGTCATCCTAGAGCTGCATCAGTTGAGGGGTGACCGTGGAATTGTTGGTCTGTCATAGGGGGGTGGGGCAAGGGGTGGTGGCAGATGGAGAGAGGACGAACATGAACCCCCACTGCTGATTGCATCACACCTCGGGAGCATGACAAAAGACACCGGAGGGGGTGCCGCCAGAAGATTGGGACCCGCACGCACGCCACCCGGCCGTTTCAATTACTTTCCCGAGAATAGAAATGTCGGCGACGTAACAGTTTGCTGAGTTACGCGTTACGTCACGCGGGTGCGTGCAGAGAGGCAGTGACAGGAATTCTTCAATACAGTGGGTTACGTGGGATTTAAAAAAAAACTACTCCAGGCTCAGATTCTGAAATATTCCCAGAGGGTGGGTCCGGGTACAGTAACGGTTTCGGCCCTCTCATCACATGAGCTTGATCGCCTTAGCAGTCAAGGCCACCAACGGCCCTCGCTGTAATATATCAAAAACATTTGTGATTAAATGTTTCGCAATAGTGTTTATAAGCTACGTAAGTAGAACTGTTAAAAAATGTTTCTGTTTAGAACTACCAGAATCACGACATTGATGACACGTTTTTATTTCCGTTTTTAAGTTTTCGTGACACTGATCATTTTTATCTCAGAGGATGTAACATCATGGGAGTTTTTAATGATACAGGGTTGAATAGGCGCTAATGTCGCGAAATCCAGCCGTACACATCAGCATGTTGTTGGAATGTCGTTCGTCCATTAAGATTGCCTGGTAGCCTACCCGCCAGCCAGCAGCCAGGCCAATGGGAAACCTTTCCCAACATGCAGTAGCCAATCAGATACTAGGCCCATTCCCCATAGCCTCGTGCAGAGAGGCACATAATGGGTACGCGTACATCAAAGAAACACCATAACATTTCGTCTCTGTGTGCATAAAATCTGTGGTGACATCGTTACAGCCTATTCGCGGTTTCGTCATACCATTTGAATCAAACCTTTAAAAAATAACCCCATATATGCCGTGTTTGGTTATTTTCTAAATATGCCATGTATCACAAGCGTTTTATACATCTGTTAACATGAAATTAGCTTGGTTTTTATTCACTTTCATAATTACTTATATTCTCTCTCCAAATTATAATATTGTACTGGCTAACCCTGCCGCGCGTTGCTGTGGCATAAAATATTTAGGTTCTATTCATTTCTGTGAAATTAATTGAAAGAAGTGCATGTATTTTCAAAATCTTTATTATTGAAGTAGTTGTTTGTATACAGTGTTTTTAGATTTACCATCTTCCGCGCGTATGAATAAGTTGTGTGGTTCTCCTACTCTAGAACACGACACATACAATTGGCCGTGCGAAAAACATTCTGTTTCTAAATCTATTCCGCACATTTGCAATGACTGCCCTTGAGCTTTATTTATTGTCTTTGCAAATGCCAATCTGACTGGAAACTGTGTTATTTTAAAGTGAAAGGGAATTTCTGATGGAATAAATGGAATTCTGGGAAGAAGCACATCTTCTCCTTTGAAAGCACCTTTCAAGATGGTAGCTTCTTTAGTATTGTCTATCATTTTTTTTTTATTGCAAGGCGTGTGCCGTTGCAAAGTTTTGGTGGATTGATGTTACGAAGTAAAATGACTGGCACTCCTATTTTCAATTTTAATATATGTGGAGGCAATCCTGGAACATCAAGCGAATTTATGAATTCTGGCGGATAATTTACCGCTTCATTTTCGTGTAATGTTACACCACAGATGTGTATGCGACATGATCGCTTGTCGATAAGTATGGACATATATTAGTATCGATAAATCGAGTATTGACGTACTTATAAATATCGATATATCGATATATCGTTATATCGATAAGTATATATATAGGTATTGTTTTTATATAGATAGATAGATCTGTGGCTAGGTCGCGACTTTACATTGTTTTCATTGCATTGTTGACTAAGGCGCTTCCTGACGCGAAAGCATGGTAATAATGAGCTTTCTGCAGATTTTAGTACCTTGCACTTAATACAGATAAAAAAGAAAGGTGTACAAACACTCATGGGAACGAAAGAAAGGTTTATGAAAAAAACCGAATGAAAATCGGTTGATTTTTTCGGAAGTTACACGCGTCCAAACAAACGGACACAAGGTGTATATATATAAAAGCAGGGAGACAATAGGTGTGTTGGTAATGCCTAGTCATAAATAGTTATCATGCAAAACATTATTAAACTTAGTGCACATGAAAGCGGTGCCTTGTCCCTTTGGTGTACTTTTCTAGACATGGTTAGGCTTTGTTTGCATGAGGCGGAGAAATAGTCTGAAAGTAGAACTTAAGCAGGGCTTCAGAAAAGTAGAAAGTTACCGTGATAGGACTATGCACATATTTTTCTAGTATTTTGAATCTCTGAAAGTCAATCAATGGCACGTACGAAAATTGAAACTTCTATCACAATAATAAACGTCTGTTTGTCAGTATCCTTGGCACCAATGTCAACAAAATATGCTATTTAAATAATTTCAATCAAAAAAGGTGTGAATTTTTATTATTTTCGGTGCTCTACAAATTCCATCGTTAATGCATAATAAAATACATCGATGAATAAAGTCATACTTAGAGAGGAAGTGGCATTTGTTGCGTATAACCACTTTGGTTGTTCATAATTCTTTCCGCCGATTCTTGAGAACAAGAAAAATCTGCTGCTGTATTTCTCGTTTCTGAAATTTTCCGAAATCTTTTGAAGCCACGTTTTTATTTCTTCACAGACGATGTTTCCAGCTAAAAACTTCAGTAATTGCGACACTTTTCACTGAATTCAAAACATGTCAGTTTGACAGGAGCTAAGTCGATACGGTTCGAAAGTGATATTTTCGATCCCTCAGAATTTTTATTTTTCCGTTTCAGTTAAATTTATACTGTCATCGGAATGTCCTGTACAGTTTTGGCTTCAGTGCTTACAACGTCAGGGTATCACAGTCAGGAATCTTATCTAAAACATTAATAATCAGAGCACAATGCCGCTGCGAAACTTGCTGTGGTCTTCATCAAATGAATTTGAAATTGTAACGTACGAAAAACACTACGGGGGTTCCTACGAATGAATGGATTTCCCGCGGAACTGTTGCAGAACAATAAGGCGAACGAAAGATGGTGAGGTGGTCCTTTTCACGTGAAGTACCCATTCACTTATCGGCTTCCAGCGATGTAGAATCGTCTGGAAATGTAGTTGGTAAAGTTGTGATATTGGAAGGTAAGATGAGGTCTGAAAATTTCGTCTCTTGACTGAGTGATGAATTACCTGCTGTCGTATTACTGAATCGTCTATGTTTATGTGGACACACGTCTCTGTTTCGAGGATATATTCTTGTCTATTCTGGTCACTGTCACATTATAACTTCCTGCGTGCTACGGCAACCTACGAGGAATTATAAAAGAGAGAGTTACAAACGTTACATCACGTACAAAAATCACAATAATTTCATAAATTAATAATTTAATAATATAAATTTCATTAATTATTTACAAGTTAAAAAATGGCATAGTGCAATTTTTCTAATGCAAAATCAAGTATCTACATGGCAGAAAAACAATGAGATAGTAGTTTTTTCTGAGTTATATAAATAGGTGTTGTTTCTTAATTAAGTTGTAGTGAAAGTAGGAAAAAATTATTACAGATATCAAATAGCTAGGCAAGATTTATATAAAGCATCATAACTCTTAATATCTTCAATGTAATTGTTCTTGTAGCAATTACCAGTGAAGATCTGCTCTATCTCTCTCTCTCTCTTTCTTTCTCTCTCTCTCTATCTATGTGTGTGTGTATATATATATATACACACACACACACACGCACATGCCGAATCTCTTTTTAAAAGAGATATTTTGTACGTGTTAAAATTTATGATAATTTTCACTTTTACCGTTCTAAATTTTCTACATCTTATATACACTGAAGAGTAAAGGAAAAACTGGTATAGGCGAGGGTTTGCAAATAACAGAGGTATGGAACCAATCAGAGTCACGCGATGCGGTAGGTAGCTAGATCGGTTACTGCTGCTACAATGGCAGGTTATCAAGATTTAAGTGAGTTTGAACGTGGTGTTATAGTCGGCGCACGAGAGATGGGACATAGCATCTCCGTGGTAGCGATAACATTTGGATGTTCGTGTACCATCATTTCACGAGTTTACCGTGAATATCGGAAATCCACTAAAACATCACATCTTCGAGATCGCTGCGGCCGGAAAAAGATCGTGAAAGAATGGGACAAACGACGACTGACGAGAATCATTAAACGTGACAGACGTGTAACCCTTTCTCAAATTGGCGCAGATTGGATTTTTGGACTACCCTGCAGGATTCATGGTGTGAATTGCCTCCTGCATACTTTCAGACATTAGTCGAGTCCATGCCACGTCGTCTTGNTATTAGGCAGGTGTACCAGTTTTTTTCGCTCTTCAATGTACAATATAATTATGGTTTGAGGCAAGTTCCAAAAATTGTACTCCAACGAGTAATCGAAGTAACGGGGACGGTATATAAGCACAGGCAACAAAATTGTGCACGAAACAAAGAAGACTGCACAAAAAAAAATACTTCCTACAATAAGACAATTTACATGGCAGTTTACATGTTTCGGAATCTGGGAACTTCGTTTTCTTTGCATGATATCAGTTGACAATAGGTAACAATATTTATTTTTATTTTGCGTCTGCATTTCTATGTGTTACTTTGTATATTCTGCAACGCACAACCATGTTCGGCAAAGGCGAATGTCCGAAATGATTTACGCAATAATTTACCACCATTGCAATAACCATCCAAGAACACACTGGTAATGTCAGACAAGGCGAAGCCGGGTACTTGTCTCGTCGAATTTTTGCACATGTTAAAATGTCCTAGCAGCCACGTTTCTCGATTTGGGGCGTTTCCTGGCCACCTCGTTCACCGGACTTCTTCACGTCAGTTACGTTGAAGAGAAGTGCACAAAGCGCAAAGCACCTGGAACAAGGTAATGAAAAGGAAGCAGTTACGGTTTCCTTTGCACAAACTTATATCTCAAGGGAGTTGTTACTAAGAAATTAAGTTCCCGCCGTCACTCTCTATTGTGAACTTTTCAAGTAACGTGAACCCATTACAGGAATCAAGTTTTGGTAATGTTACACGTTTCAGCCAATATTTTTTTTTTGCGTAATACATAATAGCGTTATTCCTAGTATTAAAATACTTCGTTTATACAGATGGATGTGTTTTGTTTGTGTGAGCCACCTCTGAAGATTGTGATATCGGATTCACAAACAGATGACGTGAGCGAGCACTCGAACAAGCAGATGTGTGTAGTAGAAAGTGGCGGGAGCGATTTTAAGGAATCATACGTGCAAATACAAATTGGCCGGCAAGGGGTTGCTTGGAAAGAGGCGGCGGAGGTGATAATATTGTTGTTTTTCTGAGTAGCTTACAAGGTGCACGCTTCACGTGGCCGTGTATTAGTATTTTGCTGCTCAGCCTGTGATGCTGTTCGTAATGCAAACATGGAATATACTGAATCAAGCGCGAGGAAGTTTCCGGCCATTCCTGAAAGGCTACCAGAGCTGGATCTGCTGTGTTAATGAGGAAACCGTGGCGTTCTGGAGATGAATAGAAGAAAAAAGTTGAAGTGCCAAGGGAAATGGCATAGTCGGAATAACATTACCTTAAGTCAACAACACCACATATGCATGCCAGATAAAGTAGCAAATGAGGGCGGAAATCATGTTGCCAATGTGAGAAAAAAAAGGGGTAAGATACTTACAACTATCGGGGAAATTTACACACGCTTTATTAAACCGCGACGATGAAATAGTGACTGAAATGTCTTCACAGACAGTTGGTAAGAATTTCTTTATACTGATTGCGAAGAACATTTCAAGACTTGCGGGAATAATGAGGAAAGTCTGCATGCATTAATTAATATTAAAGTTGAACGATAGGAGCGATTTGTTTCTACCAGATGACTGCAGTCCGCAACAAGAAAAATTTTGGTGTTTTCAAGTACCGAGGTAGGGGCCAGTGCATCAGCCATACTTCTGTGATATTGCCAGGTAAAAGCATGAATGGAGTGGAGTGTAGTGGAGACATTTAGGCAGCTCATAACATCGACGTATTGAGAGCCGATGTAAAGCTATTAACAAAGACTGTGATCCTTAAGCATTTTGTTGGATAAAATTACTTTTTTCGCAGTGCCTCTAGTTTAGACACTTTTGACAAAAATTTAAAACTAATGACATCCTTATGTTGAACTTTGCTGTATGAAAACTTCCACAGATCTCCCGTTTATCTTAATCAAACTGCAAAAAAAAAAAAAAATCTACCGCTTTCTTATGATTTCAAATAACGATTATTAAGTATCTTATACACTTTCAACAAAATCCGAATAAATGGGAATATGTGAAGAGTGATTGTACGTTGATGGTTACTTCACATGTGCTTGTGGAGTATATTTTCACATTTATTGAGACTGGAAGAAAAAATTATACAAGTTAGTTTAGATGGACTTGTTAGTAAACCTGCCACTTTAAAAAATAATGGAGGTAGATGGGTAATATAATTTTATTAATGCATATTTTAATTACAAACGTCTTGTGAATAACTTAAGACCACAAGCTGTTTTAAAAGAACAGGCAATAAAAAATTCAATACATTTTTTTTTTGATACGGGTTCGATGGCCACGACGGTCCAAATCTCTCGGAACGTGTTAGTTTACCTATTTTCCGAATTTAGTTTATTAACCTGGGGCACAATATACTTTGTTTTCTTTTTTCAGATACGTTACAGAAAATTATAATATAGCATTTAATTCAAACAGTGTCGCTATTTTACCCGATAGCTTTATATTTAGCGCAACTTCAAACCAGCCCAGCAACTGATATCGAGGACGAAGTTAGTAAAATACGAGGCACACAGCTTTATATCTCTACTGGTTTCCTAGATATTTGCATCATATTCTTTCAGTGACGGCAACATTATACATTAAGTTACCTAATTTAATTTTGATAGCTATATCAGAGTGATTTTTCGTAAAGAAACCCGCGTATTATACATTGTACCCTCTGCAAAATTGATTTATTCAATACATTACATTATTAAGTAATACATTAATGTATTAAGTTACCTAAGACCATCATACGGTTTAACAAGCATTTAACCCAAGCATATAGTAGTCTGACAAGAAACCAAGATTTTGTAGCATAATAAATAAATGTAAAAAAAAATTATACTAATAATACAATAAAAAAATTTACAATTAAATTTTTTTTGAAAAAATCCGTTTTGCAGTGTTTTCAATCTATAATACGCGGGATTATTTACAAAGAATTTCTCCGGTATAGCTAGCAAAATTAAATTTCATAATATTACAAACAGTATAGTATTGAAATCAGCAATAATGGCTAAAAGAGGATAATACAGAATAATTTTAAAATACAAGTAACCTTGTTAATCTTTTGTGACTTTGCGACTGAGCTCTGCGTTACAGAGTGAAGGATATTGCTATAAATGCAATATTCAGCAACATGCTCATATCGATAAAAATCCAAGTTTTCTCAAAAAACACAGACATTTTGTTTCGAAAAAAAAAAAAAGAAGTCTCGAAAGGTTATAACAATACACAGGAACTCAAAAGAAACTCTAGGAGCAAACGTGAATATTAACCGTGACCACGACATTCCCGTGATTACTTCCCCGCTTTCACTAAAGAGGTTTTAATATGTCGCCTTTCTTTGTTCCGGACTACTCCATTTGATTGCACACAGCTCCCCCTCCCCGCCCCCTTCTTAACATCCCACGTTCTTGCATTCATTCATGCATCCATTCATTCTCCGCTTCACTCAGGTCCCGAAACACAGGAACTTCATAGCCTGTAACATTAAACTTTCATCCTAAGCCGTCATTGTTTACAGCTTCAGCACGCCGCAGGACCATATTTCAACGTCACTTTTATAGCGTTCACCTGTTCTCTTTTTTTTTACGTTTTGTCCCAAAGCCCTTCCCTCAATTCCCTTTTTTTATGTCCTCCCTCGGTCGACAAATTTCCCATGTAACCCTCTCCACCAAGACCTTGCTTCTGGAAGAGTCCAAAGTTGAAGTTTGCCAAATCCGCGTGGCTGATTTTCCTCGGTTTCACGATTTGGCTTCATGATTCTGGATGGGGAAAAAGTTCAATTTAGTCACTTGGCATGCTGAACTGAAAATATTTCCATGCTTTCATTTATGTGGCACTTGAAGAAACCGATCTCTGCGAGTTTGAAATCCGTGTTTTCACGCGAAACTACCGAACGGAAATCAAAAATTTTTTTTTGCGAAATAGCGAACATTAAGTATTTCAGACATCGCGCACGCTATACAATTATATTTTTGTGCTCCCACAATTGCCAAAAAACGACATTTATAGACTACCGTACTCGCCTATTTGAAAAACTGCTAACCAGGTGCATACGAAACTAGTATAGACTATTGCTTTAAACTTCGCTTTAGACTTCCCTCCAAAAATAATTCTACGGTCTCATTAAAGTATCTCGGTTGAATGCTGCCCGGCCAAGATACTATACGCTAGTTCATTGCCACGCGCGTACGGGCGTTATTGCATTGACCGCTGGAGTGCTCCCCCTTAATGCTCAGCTAAATTTGTGTTTCACCAGGGGCAGCGGTGGCGTAGTGGCTAGGGCGCTCGCCTCCCACCACGTCGATCCGGGCTCGATCACCGGCGGGCTCACTCCCGGATTTTCGCATGTGGAAATCGTGCTGGACGATGCCGCTTGCCGGCGGGCTTTCTCGGGGCACTCCCGCTTCCCCCGCCCTTGCACTCCAGCGCCGCTCCATTCTAGGGTCACACCTCCGTCATGCCCGGGGGTTGACGGTCACCTACGGGTCCCAGCTGGAAAGACCGTCCTTCGGAGGGTGTCGCCTTACCATGGGTGCACTCCCCACGGGCGTTTCATTTATTTTTGTGTCTCACTAAAAAAAAATTTAAAATAACTCTACTAAAAAAGACGCTTTAAACACAAAAACAGATAACAGTAACTATAATTTGGATGATGTGAAAAATTGATCTTATGTCATTCGTACTGATGCTATTAAAAATTTTCGTGTAGTCAGGAGATTCTTTACGTAAATATGCAGTCAATATGGAACGGAAACGCGCTACGTAACGGCATAAAATGGAACCTCTCTGTTAGCTGTTTCGAACAGCTTCGGGTGTCGGGAAGGAACTTTGCCGAGGCTACGCGGAGCGTTCTTATGGGGCCACGGTGGCGTAGCGGTTAGAACGCTCTCCTCCCACCTAGGCGAATGGACTCGATTATCGGCAGGGTCGCTTCCGGGTTGCCGGTGATCGGCGGGTTTTCTCAGAGTTCTCCCGTTTCCCCCGCTGTTGTTTTCCGGCACTGCTCCATTTCCACCTCGCTTCACAGGCTCTCAAGACCTCGTTTCTAAAAGTTACATAGGTCTCTCCGACTCGTATCAACTCCACGTAAAGTTATTTGCCGCTCGAAATAGAAAGTTATCTTTCCTGCGGCTGTTAGGCTATTTACACCATGAAAAAGTAGCACAAGTCACCTGCAACAGTTGACAGTACTAGAAAAAAAATCTCCAACATTACAACAAACTGAACAAACTGTCATACTTCACTATTCTTGTAACAACGTGTTAACACTCCGTTATCGTGTAAGGATGTAGTATAGTGGTGAAAGGCGTCAGTTATTATCTTATTTGACTAGTGTTCAAATACGTAACAAAACAAAAATTTTAAATTTCTTTTAAGTTACTCTTTGACACCTACATACCTAGCGAGAATTAAGCAATTTCCCCTTTCGAGATCTGACTTTATAATCTTGNGCGGCTGTTAGGCTATTTACACCATGAAAAAGTAGCACAAGTCACCTGCAACAGTTGACAGTACTAGAAAAAAAACTCCAACATTACAACAAACTGAACAAACTGTCATACTTCACTATTCTTGTAACAACGTGTTAACACTCCGTTATCGTGTAAGGATGTAGTATAGTGGTGAAAGGCGTCAGTTATTATCTTATTTGACTAGTGTTTAAATACGTAACAAAACAAAAATGTTAAATTTCTTTTAAGTTACTCTTTGACACCTACATACCTAGCGAGAATTAAGCAATTTCCCCTTTCGAGATCTGACTTTATAATCTTGACATACACAAAACCTAATAAGACTTTGTACGGAGATGATCCGTGAAGCAACGGTAAGTTTTGTAAAATTAACGTAGGGTCCGTTATTTAAAATAACGAAGTGTGCGTAGTTTTACGATGATTTGTGGATAATGTTTTACCACAACTTTTCCGTAATTCCACGGAAAATTTCTTCTAACAGGGCCGACGCCGCTCAATAATAAAGAAAAGTTTTCAAAATGACATCTATAAGACATGAGCGCTGCGCTCTGGAAGAGAGAGTAGGCGGTGTCCTTGAAAGGGCGTCAGTCACCAAAATAATTCGTTATTTTGTATTTGTGCAAAATACCATTCAACTTGTTATCATTACTTGTGAGTATTTTTTCTCGCATAAAAATTAGTTAAACTTCATAATTTTCAAATTATGGCATGTGAAAATAGCAATTTTTTTTTTGGATGTAACTTACAAATTAAATCAACTAAAACTTTTACAGAATATTTACCAAGGATGTCCGAAATATCATGTCTCAATTCTTTTTAAGGTGCGCTTGACAAAATTGATTTTACAAAGAATCTTAGACAGGTACAAATAAAATATATGTGCAAGGATTTCTTATTATTGAGGAATTTTTTAAAATTGCGAAAATTTTCCAAAGCGTAATTTTCAAGATTTCTTGAAGTAACTCATGGCATATTATTTCATCTGAATAATCTCATCTTTGGTACGCGGTTTCAAAACATTTTACGCGAAGTATCAGTTCTTGTATGTAACGTCTACAAGTTGAACAGTACTTGGTAGAAATATAAAATGGCGGAATTATTTTTGGTGACCAAAGCCTTAAATTTTCCGTTTTTATTCGTGCATAACGCAAGAAGGCGCGAGAAGTATGAAATGCACAGCTCATAGACCTACGTAACTACCCCCCAGGGAGTCGCTACCCTGTTCGTCCGGCTGCTTCCGCTGCCTAGAAAATTTCCCCTGGCACTGCGCGCGCGTGTATTCGAACCATTCGC
>NQII01006511.1:54176-67516 GCA_002778355.1 Clitarchus hookeri
ATCGGCTGTTCAGCCGGCCTGCGATGCTACTGCCGGTCGTGAAAACATCAGTAAGTTGTACTTTTTAATGTGGCCAGAAATATCAGTACTCTCTTGTTCTAACAGATGACTCGACTCGGTACTTATACTCCTTAAATATGTTACTACCGTTTTAATATTATAATTATTTCTATAGCGTAATAGTTACTTAAAACACAAATACTAGAACAAAAAAAACTGCTTTTGCTAACGACCAGAATACTAAATTTTACGATATCATGAAATTGTGTATTAAAAAGTTTGCAGGGCACTCTCATTTCAGGTATATGCAATAAACAGTACGTAATATAAAAAACAAGGCAAAAAGCAAACGTTGTTAAAGGCCTAATCACGTCGATATGGCATTCAACTACAACATATATATAAATTAATTCATACACATACAAACAAAATATAAATGTATATACGAATATGTGTACACATGACACAATAAACCATTTTAAGCTATTTTGAGTTGCCTTGTACAATAAGTATGCACGCAACTTACTACGCGAATGTGCACAACGTAACTTAAAAATATTTCAGCCATTAAAATATGAGTAGTGAGAGCAAGGCCGTTCTGGGACGCTAGCGAGTCATCAGTGGTCTAAGTGCCATTTAAATAACCTGTAAACGGGTGTCCGCAACCTTTAACCTAGGAAACAGATCATTCCTTCTCCCCCCTCCCAGTGGGAGGTGTATTGTTGTTGAGTGACGGATTCTTTCACTCCTTCTGAGGTGTGCTGTGATTGGCCGTTGCTTGTGGTGGTACCCTTTCGGTGGACAAAGCACCCAAGCGATATTTGCGGAACACTGAAATTTTTCGAGGAAGTCTGGAGGGCGAGAGGCTAGAGACGGGGTAAGGAGGTTGTAGGGTCGGACCAGGAGGGTTGAGGAGTCGGTAAGTCCTTGGTTCGAGACCCATATGTGGTAAGCATCACGTAATTATATGTAATTGCATAATGTGTAATTGTGTAAAGGATAGTTGCTAAATGAGTAATTGCAAAATGAGTAATTGTATAAAAATTATTACAAGTACCCAGAGTAAGTACAAGTACCCTGAGACTAAGTTCATGTACAGAGAGAATAATTACACAAGTAGACACGTTCACCCATCGGCTGCTGAAACACAACTGACAAGGTTGGTGAGGCGCTCCTCAGTTCGAGTTCTGCCAAAGTTAAGTAATGCATAATGTGTAATTGGGTAACGAGTAATTGCATAATGAATAAATACATGTACTGAGAGTAATTACATGTACCGAGATTAAGTACATGTTCCAATAGTAATTACACGGTAATTGCACACTAGGTATACATCCTACCCCGACCACGGCTCAAACGCAACTGAGCTGTGAATCGCTAATATGTTTGTGATATACGTCCGCCGTCTTGTATTGTGTATTATAGGTAAGGGAACCCGAGCGCATGCCTCCAGGGAGTCCGACCGCCTCCGCCTCTGAGGGCGAACTGAACGTAACTCTCGCCCTCACCGCACAGAGTACTAGGCACATCCATTAACCAATACGCAGTATGGATGAAAAAAGTCTGGGAGGGGGGGGGACTAACTGCCATATTGGTTCATGTATATATATATGGTGAAAATTTATTTTTAAAAATTCTTAGTATATTTGTAACGTTCAACCAAACCGCATCGGCATGTGTGATGCCGCCTGCTTTGGCAATAGTCAGTTGACAGTAGAAGCTATGTTGAATGCACCTAGGCCAATATAACATTAACATTGTCGTGTGTGTGTCAACAAGTCAGCGAACGGACCACTTAAGGAACGCGCTATGCATACCGCACCTGCTTTGGCAATAGTAAGTGACAATAGAAGCTATGTTGAAACTATTTAAGCATTTATAACAGTAGCATTGTCATGTGCATTGACGAGTGACTGAACGAACCACTTAAGGATCGCGGTCTGTGTGCCGCACTATGTTAGGCCCGGACCCCACCATGAGCTGCGACTAGGTATCGATCAACAAAGGAAAGCAACCATGTGAAGGTTCACTCTACTTTAACGAACGGTCCCTTTTCAAGGAAAAAGAAAAAAAGGGATTGTGTCCTGCACTCATATTAATTAAATATTTCAAATTAGTTTAAATTAAAGTTTATCAAACTTCCCTCCAACATACGATGAATCAAGCACAGTGCTATGAAAACTTCGATTCTAAATTATCCCGCATGTATTATGACATGTTAGCATACTGTAAAAGTAAAACGTTACTTACATTATACATTGTAAACGAACTGGCTTTCCTCCCGAAAGACATATCGTTTACTTCGCACCCCATTAAATAAAATATGTATACCACTTTCTGCCACAACAGCTGCGAGATAATACCGATATTATTTCATACTTGTGGTGTGAGAACTGTCCCTTAGAAATACCTGCAATGAGCAACGATATATTCGCGCACCATCCACACACAAGAAGGGAACGTTTGGTACATAAAATTGAATAAATAATCCACCTCACACAATGTTACGAAGTGCGTGATATTTTGTACGTCACCCCAGAATTACTTTAAGTATTATTATTACAAAAGGAATTTTTGTGTGCAAACACTATAAGTGTTAAAAAAAATTGTTTTGTTGTGTCCAAAGGTTTGTAAAACCGTACATCGTATAAAAAACGTTTATTTTCAAATAAGTGTCTACATCGCACTAAGACGATGTTAGGTCCAAGCAAATGTTTAAATTGAAAGCAACATATCCGTGAACTAATTTATCACCAGATTTACAAGCTTGTACCGCTTACAGAAGTACGAATTACACAATATTAAATGGGATTCTGGCAACATGCCTTAATTTAATGAAGCACTTATTCCAGAATACACGCTATATGTGTTAGGTAAACCACAAAAGAAAATTTTTAAAATCCTTATGTAACGGAGTTACTAAATAATTAATATCAGAAATAACTATGCATGTAGTAATCTTAATGCATTACTAAAACAGTATTCTTGTAAACTGCATAACTATTCAAAAACAATGTTTTGTTCTCAATGCAAAGGCGAAGATTTGCGTGATTACGCGTATGATAACCCTTCATATGTCTGAAGCAAGTTTAATAAAATTTTGTGTACGCAATACGTTTATAAATTATACTTTGCATGCATAACTATTTGTGAAGTAATCTTGGTGTAGATATTTGAAAAATACATATCTGTTCAATCATGTTGTAAAAAGCCTTAGGTTGATTCCTGTTTGGAGAATATATCTTAAATGCATTAAGGATTCAACCGAAGAATACTGTACATCACAAATAACCTTAGCAAAATAAAAATGTTATTTCAAACACTATAATATTGTGTGTATGTTATTAAAATCAAATGTTTGTATGAAAAATATTACGTGTACATAGTGCATCATTTTATCTAAATAAAAAATCAATGCACAAATGACGATGGTATTATTAAATAAAGACACACACAGTATGTTTCCTAGATTTCATTTTNATAAAAAATCAATGCACAAATGACGATGGTATTATTAAATAAAGACACACACAGTATGTTTCCTAGATTTCATTTGACTAATTACTTGAAAATATACACATCCACGATAACCTCTAACATGCAAAGAAATACACATCGCAAGTATAAAAATTATTCAGAGCTCTCTTTCATATAAAAACACATANAACCTCTAACATGCAAAGAAATACACATCGCAAGTATAAAAATTATTCAGAGCTCTCTTTCATATAAAAACACATAATTTTACACTCAATGCAAATAAACATGAATCACTGCCTTGTATCCCCACAAAGCACTGTCTTGTAGAAATATGATTCACATGAAATAAATCTGAAGAAGAATAACGAAATGATTATGAAAAAAACCGAACGCATAAGCATATCATTACTTGGTGTTTTAAATTACTTTCTAAAAAAATGTTATATTAAATTTGGAATAACATAAAAAAGTTTTTATTAAACAAACTTTAAAGTTTAGAAAATGGGGTTATACTTATGTACGCGCGTTAGAAATTATGCTTCTTTGGCGTTCCTAAAATAAAATTTGATACGCGCATAACCTCAAATGCTGGTTGCTAAGTAACAGCATGTATNGCTTCTTTGGCGTTCCTAAAATAAAATTTGATACGCGCATAACCTCAAATGCTGGTTGCTAAGTAACAGCATGTAATATCTGCTTGATTGCAATGTTCACTGTCGAATTTCGTTACGCTGTGCGCGCGCAACTTCCGTTGCACACTAAACGTNTATCTGCTTGATTGCAATGTTCACTGTCGAATTTCGTTACGCTGTGCGCGCGCAACTTCCGTTGCACACTAAACGTTTACCCTCAACGTGCCAAAAAAAGTTTAACTTAAAAAATTCTAAAAATCATATATTGCATCTAAAACAACTGCCTCCAGTCATTGTGCATACAAACGCACACGTCATCGCACGTTCTTGTCGACATCGCAAAGAGAGACAAACCCTCTGTTTGCGGGCCATAGGTGGGGTGGTCGGTAGGGGTAATTCTGGATATACAGGGCTAAAGGCATAAGGCAGTGGTAATGTAATAGGTGAGGAGGCGGATGAACCCACAAATGAAGACCCCATGCAATATGGGCTAACAACACTAATTTCGGGCGGACCTCACTCTCCCTGAGATGGTGACGAGTTTCGTCCATTCCCTTTACCAGTGGGAGGGAATGACGACGATGTCGACTCGTCATGGTCGTATGACATACCTACATGTNTCGTCCATTCCCTTTACCAGTGGGAGGAAATGACGACGATGTCGACTCGTCATGGTCGTATGACATACCTACATGCTCATATGTCGAAGATGATGATGACGACATCGGGTATTGGCCAACCCTGTGGAAACTCAAGAATGGATGCAATCCCGCGTTAGGGGTGTGTAACATTCCATGCTGTCNGGGTATTGGCCAACCCTGTGGAAACTCAAGAATGGATGCAATCCCGCGTTAGGGGTGTGTAACATTCCATGCTGTCTCCATCCCACCGAGAGGTGACATCGGTGCCATCCAAGATGGGAGGCCATCCTGGTGAGGAGCAACCTCTGGAGAGTGGACTGCTGGGAAGCGGACAGATGGCCTGGCATCTGTAGAACCCGGGACAGGAGCCGGCGCCGAGAAGTCTGTAGGCCACTCCAATGTAAACAAACAAACACAGCGACACGATTCCACATCCCGCCCTCGACTCAGATCCAGCGGTTCCTCTTCCACCAAAGCCGATACCACGCAATTCAACACGTCAAAATCTAAATCGTCCCACTCAATGTACAAACTGAGAGATGGTAAACTCTCAAACGCCTCCATCAACTCACTTGTAGACATTGATAAAATTTGAACAATCACCGCAGACGTATACAAAAGACAGTGGTGGGAACAGTGGTTTAAACTTTATGTAACTTTTGAAGCTATACTTGTGTTGATGGGTGACCCCATTTCAGCCCGTGCGACAACGTATTTTTTTTTANTTATGTAACTTTTGAAGCTATACTTGTGTTGATGGGTGACCCCATTTCAGCCCGTGCGACAACGTATTTTTTTTTACCTCGAACCGCTACCCTTGGAACAGCATCACAAAAAAACTGAGGCGATCCCATGACAATCGTTAAGNTTTTTTTTTACCTCGAACCGCTACCCTTGGAACAGCATCACAAAAAAACTGAGGCGATCCCATGACAATCGTTAAGTTATACGATCCGACTCCATCCTCTCAGAAAGTAGGTCAGCCCGAACAGGGAGACACCAGGGAGGTCCATTTCACAGATGTCAAATGAGTATTACTTCGATTACTTACCCACCAATCATGAGCTTTTGTGAACCCTTCCCATCCAACCAATAATCAATTTTTTCAAAAAAAATAAAAATTCAATGAAATATTAATGTGGTGGACTAACTATCTGCAATTCATAAGCATAAAAACTGCCTCTGGCCAGTTCACCAAAGTACAAATCGAGGCAATATACCAAGGATACGACTATTTCACAGAAATAACCTTATATATTTCATAAGAAAAATTAACCTCACATTTTTTTCTCAAATACACCTTTTAGTTTCGACACACGAATATAAACGCCGACTTTAAAATTCTGTTTCTGCTCATAATAAATATTGAGATTGTTATATACAGATTTTAACAAACTGTTATCTTTCATGTAATGGGTGCTGTTTTTATCGTTCTGTGATACCTTAGGTTACAAAACGTCAATATTGCAGGCAGAATATTTACCCAAGTACGTGTTCCATTCTACGTGAAATATTTATACATTTACTGCTTTAAAATTCTGTTGAAATGCTCCTTTACCGAAGCCTTCTTTTCAGAATATGTCACGCAATGATTAATTCCATGCCGCAGCATTAAATTCTTGAAATGAACATTAAAAAATTCCGTTCCTTTATCAGTATGCCAATTATTTGGAACCCTCTCCTATAATACTATATCCATTGCAGTGTTAACATGTAGTCTGGTTTTATTCTTTAATGGTAAACCACAAGCGAATTTATAATACACGTCTATCGCAGTCAAAATATACTTAAAACCACTATTATGTTTAGAGAGTAATGACTTGTCACACAAATCAACTTAAAAAAGATAGTTCATTCCCAATGTAATAACCTTTATTCTGGGAAAATTAACTCTGGCGGGCACATGCAACTTCATAGCGAGTGTACTAAATGTCATCTTTAATTTTATATATATATATATCCAACTACTGTTGATTCTTCAATAATCAATACAATTTAGTTTGTGTGTGAATTATTACCAGAGTGTTTGAAAGCAATAAGCAATCTCAATCTATCCTCTAATTCGTTAGGATTGTCGCAATGCACATGTGAAAGTCTATCACCTTTCCCTTCTTTATATAAACGGCTTCCAGCGATATCCCTTAATAAACTCAATTTTGGATGATCCACATATTTAATACTCCCTAAAGATGAATCTGTATTTCAAAAATGAGCGTTTCTGAATATGACAAGTCGTTGATATTTTTCCAAATCAGCTTCCGAATACACATTCGGTATCTTTTTAAATAATAATTCAAAAAGACCTTGGTTCGCATCCATCACATAATTACTTATTTGTATTTTATCTCCTGGTAAAAAGTTAATTACCGAATCTCCTAAGAATCAAATATTTATGTGCCGATATACACCATATGTCATATCGCGAGTAGCTGAAGTACTGTTTAACGCTAGATATCTATGAGACAATTTAGAAAATTTACCAGTTAGTTGTTTTCTTCTTCGCAGGTTTCTCCACCTTATTTTCCGTTGGAATTTCACTCGGTTTACTAATCACTGCATGAATTGTATCCAACCTCGAGGTATACGGTTTAAATATGTCTTCATTTAAGACATCTTGTTCCACTCGAATGCGTTTTGCTAGCAAATACTTCCCCTTCACCGCCATAGTTCCGAAGTAGACTCAGACATTGTGTAGTGATCCTTCACGTACACGTCACATATTTTTGGCAACATAATCACAATCAATGCATTGGTTTTCTAGCTGGAACATTACTTCAACTACTCTGTGTCTTTTCTAATGTATCAACATTATTTAAGATACAATCTAGTTTACTTGCAATTTGTTTTCTCAAGCTATTAACAATAATGATTAATCGAGTATTCACATGCTCAAATTCCATTTGTAACTCTGTGTAGTAACTAAAGATGTATTTTTGCTACTAATGTCACCACATATAAAACGTGTAAAGTCTTCCGATGTCTCTGTAAGTTGTGATCTAATAATCGTGATAACCATTATGTTAAAGTCACACACTATCGATCTAAAGGTGTANTCTTTTCTAATGTATCAACATTATTTAAGATACAATCTAGTTTACTTGCAATTTGTTTTCTCAAGCTATTAACAACAATGATTAATCGAGTATTCACATGCTCAAATTCCATTTGTAACTCTGTGTAGTAACTAAAGATGTATTTTTGCTACTAATTTCACCACATATAAAACGTGTAAAGTCTTCCAATGTCTCTGTAAGTTGTGATCTAATAATCGTGATAACCATTATGTTAAAGTCACACACTATCGATCTAAAGGTGTANATGTCTCTGTAAGTTGTGATCTAATAATCGTGATAACCATTATGTTAAAGTCACACACTATCGATCTAAAGGTGTATGTATTCTAGTCTCGATATTTTGCATAGCATCTAACATTTTCACTATTATCTTCGAAATAAAAGTCTTATTCTTATAAACATTCAACAAATCTTTTATTTACCGCACCACTATATTTCACCGGGTCGCCGACATTATGAAATATATTACCATTCAAATCACAATTTACATCGTGACTTCTGGTTAAAAAAAATACTGTAATAGGAGTGTCTTATACCGCTATGTCCGTATTTTGAAATACTCATTCTTCGTCAGGAATGATGAAACTGTCAAAACCACAATGGTAACATCCTTTGTATATCGGAAGCGCAGGTACAAATACAATGAAACCGTATTTGTCTCTCCAACAAGAGAAACACATTTATTTAAATTTGTTAAACGACATGTCACATATAATGCGTTGTTNCCGTATTTGTCTCTCCAACAAGAGAAACACATTTATTTAAATTTGTTAAACGACATGTCACATATAATGCGTTGTTGTAAATATGGTGTAGATTTAAAGTATCCAATGCATTATCGCGTAAATTATGATTGGAAATAGTAGCATAACTTNGTTGTAAATATGGTGTAGATTTAAAGTATCCAATGCATTATCGCGTAAATTATGATTGGAAATAGTAGCATAACTTTGCGATAGATAAAATCAGTCTACACTAGAATGCCTGCCAAAACTGAACTACTTTTGTATTCCCCCTTGCGGTTCGCTCCATATATGGCTAAAATTAAACATAGAATTCATAATGCTTCAGTCGGAGGAATTATTTCATATTTGTTAGTGAATAGCAAATATTTAATTATTTTGATTTAAGACAGAATACTCCCTAATCGCTTATATTTTTCCTGTTGCAACATTTTCGAAAACAAACATATGTCTTCAGATCTGAGTTTATTTGGATGTTCTAAAAGCATAATCATTACATNTGCAACATTTTCGAAAACAAACATATGTCTTCAGATCTGAGTTTATTTGGATGTTCTAAAAGCATAATCATTACATGTTTTACCACAAGAGGAAGGCGTAGTAATTATACATCATATATTTGACGGTAAATTTTTTCCCATTTTTTTCTGTGTTTCTTCAGTTACGTGTTCGTTCTTAGTTACAGTTACTGGAAGATGTTCACTTTGCCGTATAAACTTCATACTAACAAACCGTAATGTACTAACCATATAAGTTTATATGACCACATATATGTATGTAGGCTAGCACACAGTCTTAAATAATTTCTTGTGGTAGTAGTATCAAAAAAGGTAGTAGACTCTTAAACACACTAATTAATAATCTACCATTTGAACTTAATTTACCTAAATGTAATTACTGTGTACCCGGTACCCATCTTGCAAAACATTTGGCCCGTAAAAAACTGGGAATAAACGCTTTAGATGAAGCATGCAAGCAACATGATATAACTTACATGGTAACAAACAATATAAAAACCCTTCATATTGCAGATACACTTTTAGTTGAGAAAGCAGAAAATATTATAAACAACCCTAATGCCACAACTCTGGAAAAAAATTGGGGCTTGGATAGTTGGGAAAGTTATGAGAAGTAAAGTTGAAAGAGGAATTGGGTATCGTACTACAAAGAGACAGGCTCATGGTAAACAAGTAAGATGGAATAAAAAAGGTGGGTTCCTCCCAGGCATACTCCAACTAGGTTCGCTCCTGGGCGGGGCCTCGGCAATCAGCCAGGCAATTGCACTAATAAAGAACAACATAGATGGAAAAGGAATGTTTCTTCGTCCTTATAAAGTCGGCCAAGGATATATATATAAAAAAAAACTGAAGACGAGGGGAAAAATTGAAGACGATTCTGAACTGTCTTCCAGCCCGCGAGCTCACAAAGACATTCGTGTCTATGCCAAAAAAAAAAAACTTAAATTACCATAATTCCGAGGTTTGTACATGAGAGATGATTTACCACCAAAACTATACTTTCGGAAATATATGATTGTTAATTTAGATTCTAAACAAAATGATGGAACCCACTGGGTTGCAATAAAAAAAATGGATGANGGAAATATATGATTGTTAATTTAGATTCTAAACAAAATGATGGAACCCACTGGGTTGCAATAAAAAAAATGGATGACATTCCATTTAGTATTATAGTTAAGGAGAATTACATTCCGCCATTATAAATACGTAACTATTAACAGGATATACAAATCATATACAATTACGAAAGCGAATAATTACTGGCAACATATAACTATGGGCATTTATGTTTACGGCTGGGTATAAATGAGATACGCACTCCTTAAAACCGTCAGTAGAGTAGAAAAAAGTCAAACACGCTTATCTTAAGCGGAAATTCATCCCAACTGCGTTCTGTTTATTTACCAGGCTTTTAGTTAGATGGCGAATGGTAAATGAGCCTAATTGAATTCGTAACATACAACAGTATACCAAATATAGATACACATAATCAAACATTCACACTAAATATCGGTAATGAAAAATATCGGATTGTTATACCTGTTGGATCATGCACACTTGAAGATTTGATAACATTCAGAAAGGAGTCAGTTCCTGGAAATATTAAGTTCCTGTTGCGCGGTAATCCGAATACTGTAACAAGTATAATGCTTAGCAATGTTGATATTGATTTCGCGCAGAATGATTCAATCGCATCTATGTTAGGGTACGAATGGAATGTGTATCCAACCAATCAACTACAGGAATAGTCAAAGTAAGTCAATATTTTATAAGTTAATGTATGTCGTGTGAACACAAATATAANACCAATCAACTACAGGAATAGTCAAAGTAAGTCAATATTTTATAAGTTAATGTATGTCGTGTGAACACAAATATAACCGGAGGTTCGTTTTTAAACGGTAAATCTACGAACTCACTCGTTCAGTTGCACCAAGATATAAAATAATTAAAAAACCAAATACGTCAATTTATCTTCTAGTAATTGTTAATCGAGTTGACAAAATTGTTGTGAATATAATCGATAAAAACTGTAAGCTTATTAACTTTAGAAACTAAGAGGTAACCTTACGTCTACATCTGAAAAAAGGTGAATAGAAAGTATTATAAAAATTTATGCAATCTGTGTAAAGCAACCAAATGAAGATTGTTTACNTCTGAAAAAAGGTGAATAGAAAGTATTATAAAAATTTATGCAATCTGTGTAAAGCAACCAAATGAAGATTGTTTACCATAATCAAAATAAACCTGTTGGTCCTTTATTGAAACACAAGACAATACCTATAAAAATAAATGAAAGACAACGTAAAGTGCTCCGTTCAATTAGGAAGCCAATACGGGTAACAAGGAGTAACGAACTGTTTTGAAGTATATGGAGATATAAAGTGAATAAAAATGGAAGACGTGCTTAATGTCGAACAGCCCATAAATTATGAAGACTCTACAACCAATACGGAGGTACATGTCTACAAACCATTTCGAGCGGGACCTTATATGTTTCCATCAAAAATACGAATCCCTATACAAAATCATGACATATACACATTACCTTTGAAATCGGCTTTGCGGTTCAGAGGTGCAATCAAGAAGAGAGCTTATGGGAGTAACCCCGTAACTATAGGAATAGTTCGCAAGTGAGGGGTTTTGCAGCACATTTTTGCAAATAAAAATGTAACTGTATCGCTTTGTTTGTTGTTTCCAGTGAATTTGTAATCAACCATATATGGTGAACAAACATTCCGTCTTGTGTTCTTAAGCTAAATGGCACGGTTTTGGAGAAATTAATTCATGCCGATGAAGGTCACGTAGCGTGGAGATGGAGAAATGGCTAGATTACATGGTAGTGAAACTGGTCTGCCCCGACAAAAAAAAACCCACTGGCTAATGGTAACTTCTGCCACGTTTCCCAGATACGAGTATTCGTGTCGTCCCCGCCGGGAATCGAGTTCGATTCGCCGTGGTGGAAGGCGAGCAGTCGGGCCACTGCGCCACCACGGGCTCTCCTCGCATATCAGCGATAATTCGTTGGGGTAGCTACGGATAACACATGAGACACAATTTGTTCCAACATTACGTAGAGTCATTTAAAACAGCAACATCATGCACCAATGCAAATTTTTTGCTATGTGCTAGACGTTGAGATTCGTTGTTTGGATTATTATGAATTAATTTCTCGAAAACGACGGCATTTAGCTTAAAAACACAAGACGGAATTTTTTTCAGCGTGTACGGTATATTACAAATCCACAGGAAACAACAAACAAAGTGATACAGTTGCATTTTTATTTGCATACATTTGCTGCCAACCCCTCACACTTTTCCCGGGTGGGGTTGATATTGCAGCCCATATATTTTTGTGTTTTGTACTTTGTCGTTTGATAATGCAGTATCTAGAAACTCAGATATTTATCGTTCCTTCTGGTTGTGTTATTAGCATTAAACATCTGCTTCATCTACACATNAGTATCTAGAAACTCAGATATTTATCGTTCCTTCTGGTTGTGTTATTAGCATTAAACATCTGCTTCATCTACACACTCAAAGGCGGTTTTTACCCCTTCCGAATAGACTTAGGCTACATGTCGTGTATGTATTTAACGACCAATTTTTTGATGAGGAATCGCCTGCCGATGTTAGTCGGTAGAGTTCAGTTCCNATGTCGTGTATGTATTTAACGACCAATTTTTTGATGAGGAATCGCCTGCCGATGTTAGTCGGTAGAGTTCAGTTCCACCCTGCATTGGCTAAGAGCCGGCCAGTTTCGAACGCTGCACAGTATACTAAGCGTGTCTGATGTGTTAACCAACAGGAAAAATGTGAATAAAGATACAGAGACCAACAGAACTGGTGGTCATGAAGTCGAGAATATGAACGACTCACTTTTACCTTGTCTTAAATTTTTCAGTATTTCTGTACCGCACTCAAAAGGTTAACAGTCACGCCTTGTGCCCGACTCCAGTCTGCAAAGTACGGGTACTGACTGCATACCAGTGTGAGAAATCTGGTATGTTTATTAAAACTGCCTGTTACTGTGGATTAGCGACAGAGATTATCACCCGGCAGCACGACAAGGCGAAAAAGTCTGGCCATTCATGCGAGCAGATGCAAAAATCGATGGCGAACCCGCAGACGGGCCTGTCACACTGACAAGACCATCGCGCTGATAATTATATTACAAAGCGTGACACGCCACAATTATACCCATGAGGGATATTATGTCCGTAGACGTCACAGGCTCTCCCACAGGAGT